>JAJLWU010000689.1:0-20115 GCA_030570855.1 Tardiomyces digboiensis | reverse complement strand
GCAAAAACATTTGCAAGTAAATTTGCTACTGGAGCCAGTGTAACCAAGACCCCTGAGGGTAAAGACGAAATTACAATTCAAGGGGACGTTGGTGACGATGTTGAGGAGTACGTCAAGAGCCTACTAGCCGAACAAGGACTTGATCAGATCAAAGTCGAGCAAATTGAGGATAAGCCTAAGAAAAAGAAGCCAGCCACTCCTGCTTGATCGTATTAGGCAACAGCTTATATTTTGCCGTGATATCTCCTTCTAAAAACTTACTTGGTGCTTGCAATGTAAAGCAAACTGAGCGAAAACGAATCTATGGAGATGCCAATGCTAAGATAATAATACGTAAACGGTTTTCTTAGAGAAAACGTAGCCCCGGACGTTGTATGTATTAGATGGTGAGGGGAGTAGCGTCGTCGGCGACAGACAAGCTGTGGGACAAGTCCTTGAGCTTCTCATATGAGAGAAATATGATGGCAGAAGACGGTGCAGAACGCATACAAGTAATACCACAGCCCCGATAAAGGGCCGAAATGCCACCAGCACGAAACATAGCGATGCCAGTTGCAAAGAAACCTGATTGCTGGCTGCCAAGAACAGCTTGCGTCTGCATTCGACTCTTGATAGTATCTGCAGGGAAAAGAGACAGGTTATAGGACACACCCGCACAAGCACCGGCTAACATTGCTTCGGCGACATTTGGGTCGCGACCAGTGTGCCTGCGAATAAACCCAGTAACGGTTTCATATGCTCCAAACCACGCAGCAGACCCGCCTGCCTCGCGAATTAAGGTTCCGGTTTGCCCACGCCAGAAGCCAGAAATACCGTCAGCTCGGTAAACATCAGCTATAATGCGCCATGCACCTAAGCGTCCGCCAGTTAGAGCCTGCACCTGCATATTGCACTTGACGAGCTCTATTGGTGTCAACACATAAGAAGTAACGGCTCCAGCGACTCCACCACACACTAGCGAAAAACTAGTGCCTCCCAATCCGAGGCCCTTCAGCCACTCGCGAGACAGATTGTATACCAGGAATAACGAGGCGTTCTCGGCTGCTGCTCCAATGATAGGGGACGAAACGCCTCGGTACAGGCTGTTGAGACCTCCCTCCTTGAAAGATTGGCGAAAGCAATCAATAGGACCCTTATAGCGCAGTGGCCGGTCATCAGGTTGTGCCTGTAGCCGGACCTTAACGGTGTCGAATGGGTACTCGACGATTTTCCCTGCTGCGCCTGCCATCGATCCACATATCACATCGGTAGCGGCCGACAACGCGGAAGCAGTAGCAGCCGTCACTTCAGGGGCTGACTTGTCAGGGCCATCCATAACTCTACCAAGTAGAGCAGTGGCTCCTCACACTAGAATAAGCCTATACTGTTGAATTTTGTGCCAAAGTAGTGACTCTTGTCGACAAGACAAAAAGCTCAGTCTTTCCACAATCCGCCTCCCCCCCCCCCCAAAAAAAAAAAATTAGCCGCACATCTGCCGAGAACGGCAATTTACGAACGTTACACCCTCAAAAAGAAGTCAACCAAGGCGCTTGTTAATGGACCTTAGGACTCGCTCATTAAAGTCATTCATTAAAAAGAATGAAAAAAAGTCATATCATGCAAAGATATATATACAAATCGTAAGTAATCGTGCCGTGAATGCAATAGTCAAGAAGCCAAGTGTTTAGGCAATAGCAAGACCTGACTTGATGACCTTTTGAAGTCCGCGAACCCAGCCTTGGGACTCCTTCTTACTCACAAATAAAAGACAACGGCCGCGAGAATTAAGGCGGCCTGTACGGCCAATGCGGTGAAGTAGGTCAGACGACGAATAAGGCAGATCGTACAATATGACGTTGCGGATGCGCTTCATGTCTATTCCGCGGGCCATGAGGTCTGTGCAAACAAGAGCTTTGATGCGGACTTGGTCGTCAGCGGCCGCATCTTGAGGATCATTGACGAACTCGTCGGCTGCTTTACGACGTTCTTCAAGAGACATGCGGCCCTCGATACCAACGGTTGGATAGTGATGCTCATTCAAGTGCTCCACAAGAGGCGGGACATCTTCGCGCTTGTTAACAAAGATCACCACGCGCTTGACAAGCCCGCTTTCGGTTCCATCAGAATGAATTGCATAGAGAGCCTGGCGAAGTGCAAGCTGCTTATCATTGTAGTATGGAGGATGAAATACCTCGACGACACGGAAATCAATCTTTTTAGGTGCCCGGTGTACTGAGGGCGTGACAAGTCGATGTGTAGCGGGATAACGAGACCTCAAAATGCGGTCAAACTGACGTGGAATCGTAGCTGTGCAAAACAGAAGGTCAATCATATTCGAGCACATACGAATAACGCGCTCTGTGTCAGCAGCAAATGACTCATTCATGAGCGAGTCTGCCTCATCAACCACAACGCCCTCACAGTGCTGCAATGCGCCTAGAGTAATTGCGGGGGCTTTCTTTACCAACGACAACAGCTTCGTCGGCGAACATACGACAACATCTGTACCCTTTGATATTTGCTTGGCAAGGTCCAATGGTTTCTCGTGCACGGTCTCATCAAGGGCTAGCACTTTCATACCAGCACGATTGCCTATCGCAGCAGCCACCTTGCCGACTTGTGTCACCAGCTCTAACGTGGGAACAAGAACCAGCATCTTGACTCCTCCGGTAGAAGACTTGACTTCCCGCTCCTTGACAGCAGACATCAGCGGAGCAAGGTATGCGAGCGTCTTTCCAGAACCCGTTTCCGCTGCAATTAGCCAGTCATGCCGAGCAAGTGGATTCTTGCGAGGATTTCGCACCATTTTAGTTGAAATAGTCTGAATACTTGTCGGGTTCTGGTATTCCAAGTGGCCCAAAACATCTTGCACAATGGCTTCTCGAATCGCCGGATGAATTAATAGTTCGTTAAAACTTGTGACTTTTGTGATCAAATTCTTGTGCATTTCCCGAGCTCTCTGGTCAACAGCATTCAGACTCCCAAAAGCTCCCATGTCTAGTGTCGTGGTGACTCTATTCGACGAGTCGGCAATCGACAGTCGTTTAGTTCTCTTTCCCCCAGAATTTCGAGCCACAGTGGGTGATAGTCTGAACCGGCTCCTCTGAGATAGCTTCGACGCATATCTTCTCATCGAATTTGCGAAACCACCCGAACAAGCTCTGCGGTCGGCTGCCCATAGCCAGAACGTTGCCGGCGGTCTAAACATATTTGTTTCGGATGCTGTTCGTCACGCAACCCATAGAAAGGTCAACTGAAACTTGGAAAATGTTTAAGCCGCACATGTTAATAATAATACAATCAGTTAATTATGACGCTGCACGTCCAGTGCCCACAGGGGACTTTCAGTTCAGCGAAACGAGACGGACAATTCGTCAAAACCCCGTGCTCACAAGAGAGGAGTTCGTCATGTCTTTGGTCGATCTGTTCAAGCAGCTCGGAGCTCATTCGCAGCATGATGAGCATGAAAAGGTTCTAGACTATGCGGATCGCATTCTTAAGAGCCAGCCCGGGGACAAGCGTGCGGCCCTTGCAAAAGTCGTTGCATTGATAAACCTGGATAGATATGGGCCAGCCCTACAAATTTTTGAATCTCATCATGAGCTCAAGAACACTAATGTGGTTGAATATGCCTACTGTTTGTACAAGGAAGACAAGCTGAAAGATTTGCAAGGGCTAGACTCGCACCACAGAGGTGTCAAACATGCGCTTGCTCAGACATATTATCGCCATGACGAATATAGCAAGGCGCGGGAGCTTTATACTGAGCTCAGTAACGATATGTCGGATCGTGCAGCAGATGAGGAGTATGACATATCTGTCAACCGGACTGCCGTCGATGCTAGTGTAGGCAACGAGGTAGCTCCCGACACTAGGTCTTACGACAAACTGTTCAACGCTGCCAGTGCCTGTATCCAGCGCAAGCAATGGGAGAGCGCTCTTGAGCTGCTTCGAGATGCAAAGATGGCGTGCGAACGATCGTTAAGCGAGAGTGAAGCGATAGACGAAAAAATTCCAATTCTCATTCAGGCTGCGTATGTCAACATTGAGCTGGGTAGGCAAAGTGAGGCCCAGTCTATTCTTGACAGCATTGGAGTAGATAGCATACAAGATGCTGTTCTTCGTCACATTGTGGTCAACAACCAGATTGTCATGAAGCCAGACACTCACAACCCCCAAAATGATATTGCTCGCCTGGATGCCAGCGGAGATCAGAACAAGCTGGACGCACGCGAGACACGATATCAACAGCAGATACTTAAGGGAAACAAGCTTCTTCTCCAGCATTCTGCTGGTAGGTCGTTGTCAAGGCTTGCAGCAAATTACGTTAAGCAGTTTCCCGGGGCCGTCAATTTCGGCATTTTGAGAGCTATTGGCAATGCAGTGAGTGACGAGGAGCTGGCACAACAGGTTCATGCTCACTACCGAAAAAACCCAGACAATATTTCATATGCTCTTGCTGCTGCGCAGCTGTGGATTGATTCGGGGAACAGAGCCGCTGCTAAGCAGGCGTTGAGTGGTCTCATTGCCAGTGGTAAATGCACCGCGCCTGGACTCGTTGGTGCCCTTATTGCTTTACTGCGCGGCTCGTCATCTGCTCGAGATTTCGGTAAGCGGGAGTCTTATGTAGACGTTCTGTCGGAGGCGTTTAAGAACTGGGATGTAATTGGCAATGTGCGTTTTGTATATCCTGCAGCCTTGCTTGCAGAGAGCGACGACGACCACGTTCGCGAGCAGGCACTGGCATTCTTTCGGTCTTTGTTTGATGCGGATTCTGACTCTGCAGTGGCTATTGCTGGTCTAGCTGCAGCCGGCGATGCTGGAGCCGACCGTTCAAAACTGCCTAGTATTCAAACTCTGATTGCCGATGTTGATGTTCATAATCTGGAGTACTCGGGAGTCATGCCGCTTCTTGCAAAGCGTACCGTGGGCACGGATGTCAGTGGTCCGTCCAAGAAACGTAAGCGAAGTGGCAAGCCCCGCCTTCCCAAGGAGTACGACTCTGGAAAGAAACCCGATCTAGAACGATGGCTCCCTAAACGTGACCGTTCAACCTGGAAACCCAAGCGTAAGGACAAAAAGAAGATGACCCAAGGAGGTGGGGCGGACAACGTCACCGAATCGGTCGTCCACTCACTGCCAGCATCGACTGTAAAGACGTCGTCAAGCAAGTCCAACAAAAAGAAAAAGAAAGGCAAGAAATAGTTTTGCTTTCTCATGTACATTATGTTCATCAAAGTTTGCTTATACCCTACGGTAACCGCTGTGTAGCATGGGAATCGGGAGTCCCTCTGCGCTAGGAAGCTCCTGATAATTAATTGCTCATGG
Source organism: Tardiomyces digboiensis (assembly GCA_030570855.1). NCBI lineage: Eukaryota > Fungi > Ascomycota > Dipodascomycetes > Dipodascales > Trichomonascaceae > Tardiomyces > Tardiomyces digboiensis. The sequence continues at coordinate 14,808 of JAJLWU010000689.1, read as the reverse complement.
CAACCCCGGGCTATGTGCCGAAATAAAATACGGATGTCTATTTCGTTACACTGTGCTGGGCACTTCAGTCCTTTGCAATCGTTACATGGCATTAAGAGATCGTACAGCATTCTAAGTGAAAAGCGAATCCTCTTCCCGGAGGTATTCCCCAACGTCGGACTGGCGAAAGGCAACAATGGCGGTAGGATCTACACGGCGACACTCTGCTGTGGATTTTGCGGAAACGCCAAACCCTAGTGGCTGGTCATTCATTGAATAGACGACCAGTCCTGTATGCTCTGGTATATCGTCGCTCATCTTGCCAATATGCGCTTTAAGAACATGGTTACCGTAGAGAAATGGCATCTCACCGTTGGCCTTGATCCATAACTTGTTCTTGGCATGCTTGGAAAGGATCTCGAGCGCGGTGACGTGTAGACGAAACTTTCCTGTCTTCGTGAACTTTCCCATGCACACGCCGAGTGACATCAAGTTCTGTCGCGCAACAACGTTTGCGTATTTCGCAATTCGCTCACTGAGGTTAGAAGATTATACGCAACTTTACTCGAATGGCCAGCGCTTCCAAAGATATTAGGTAGAACCTACCTGACGTAGTAGACTCGATCCTTTTGAATTCTGAAGCAGTAGGGCTCGTCTGAACGGTTGATGAGCGCTGCGATATTGCGTCCAATATAACCTGCAAGTTTCTCAAAAACCACTTTAGTCTCTTCCTCTGTTAATGGTCTCATTTTCGTCTATGGATATGTTCAAAGTGTTATTAACGGAGTTTCCTGTCGATGTCAAAAAAGTTTCGACGGCTTGTACGGCTGAAAAATTTATATGCACGTCATGCATGAAACTCTTGCGCATTTCACCTACGTAGCCCAGCCTCGAGAACTGAAAGCAAATAATTTCTAAATTAGCGTTATAGGACGTCGTCTCATTTTAGTGGTATTTTGCCAATTTCTGGAGTCAGTCTGATAAGGTAATCGAGGATAACGGTTTGGATCGACATTGGTATCACCCCGACTATTGAAGAGGGAAGCATTTACTGATATTTTTCCGTTCTACAGTAGACTAACAAAATGCCTGAGGGAACTGTGAAGGAGTGCAAAGCGGATACTTCTGAGAACAGTAGTGTAACTGCTGAACCTTTGCTTGATCAACCTGCACGAGACGGTGTGAACAATGCCAGCCAGCAGCCGCGGAAAAATCTGACGAATAAAGGCAAACGCAAGAGAGACTCGTCACCCAGTGCCTCGTATGTGATGATCTTGGATGTTTTTACTTATCGCATTGAATTTTGACGAACTAAGAATACTGCTGCAACGATATTTACTGACCTCAGAGTGGAGCGGGAGACGCAAACTCGAAAGCCAAGAGAACTCGCCGATGGTGAAATACGCGAATTAAGAAAGCCCAAGCGAAAAGTGGCAGTTTGTATTGGCTACTGTGGGACAGGATATCATGGTATGCAGGTAAACCCTCCACAGAAGACTATTGAAGGAGATCTCTTCAAAGCATTTGTTGATGCCGGCGCCATCTCAAAAGACAATGCGGATGACCCAAAGAAGTCGTCTTTTATTCGGGCTGCCCGTACTGACAAAGGCGTTCATGCAGGAGGAAACGTTGTTTCACTCAAGCTGATTATAGAGGATCCGGATATTGTGGACAAGATCAATGCACACCTACCCGAGCAGATTCGCGTGTGGGGCTATTTTCGAACAAATAAGTCCTTTGAATGCAGAAAGAACTGCTCCTCGCGGATATATGAGTACCTAATTCCGTCTTTTTCCTTCCTCCCCCCCAAGCCGTCAAGTGTATTGGCCACAATGATTGAGGAGGCGAAGAAGGAAATCTCCGGCGAGACTCGTGACGATGCCGAGGGGACACAGTTCTGGAAAAACGTAGAGGAACGACTCAGGATTGCTGGAATATCAGAGTCTGATCAAACAGTGGGCGATGCGGACGTTGAGGGCGTCGAATTATCCCCAGCACAACAAACAGCAAAGAAGATTGAAAATGAAGCGCGCCGCTCTTATCGTATATCCGAGGAACGTCTCAATACTGTCCGTGAGGCTCTCAAGATGTACGAGGGCGTACACAACTTTCACAACTTCACAATCGGAAAAAGCTTCAAGGATCCTAGCTGCTCGCGATACATGAAATCATTGACAGTCTCGGATCCTAAAGTCATCAACAACACGGAATGGCTGTCAATTAAGATTCACGGTCAATCTTTTATGTTACACCAGATCCGAAAGATGATCGGTCTAGTGGCCCTTGTAGTTCGCACTGGATGCCCTCTGACACGCATTTCGCAGGCATTTGCGTCGACACGAATTAATATTCCAAAGGCACCGGCTCTTGGTCTCCTTTTGGAACAACCAGTTTACGCTGCATACAACCGCCGCCTCGGTGAATGTGGTTATGATCCGATCTCCTTTGACAAATGGGCTAGCCAGATTGAAGAATTTAAGATGAAACACATCTATGACAAGATATACACCGAGGAGGTCAAGGAGAATGTTTTCCACGGTTTTTTCTCTTTTATTGATTACTATCGCATTGATAATGTCTTTGAGTACTTGACTGCTCGCGGGATCCCAGCCACCGGCACTGCGCTAGTACCAAAATTCGAGCAGCCGAACGACGCCGAAGAAGTTGGTTCGGACACAGAGGGCTAAAATACGTATTGTACTGCAATTGATAGACAGCTTCTTGTATCTGGGTTTTCTGGTAATCATCGACCGGGATTCTCGTCAAAATCAGTACACAATATGGTTGCATTGCACAACCACCATGTAGATTGGGCAAGGGTCTTCTTTTCAGTTGAAATTTTGGTTGTATCAGCTTCCGGTGGAAAATTGATAGTTCAAGCACAAATTGCTTTGAAAATGATCCGCGGAGCTAGATTCGTGTCGTCTGTGCCTTCCATGGCGGCACGGCTCCGTAGCTTCCATGGGACTCGCACAGCTGAGATCTTTGTGCGCAAGTCTGGCGGAGGTGATGGGCCGAAAGGTGCTAACAACAACACTTTCAAACGAGGAACACCAAAGAAAAACGCTGGATCGATCTGGAACTATAAGAAAACTGTTGCTCATTCACGTCTTGGTGAGAAAGCGCCGAAGATTGAGCTGAATGACTTTGTGGGCGCTATTAAGGAGGGGCAACCGCAGGCAGCGGTGTATCCGGAGCAACATATTAAGCGATTGGCAGCATTTGGAGCATTCAAACGAACACAGAATCACGAGCTCTTCAGCCAAAAAAGCACGATTGTACGGCCGCTAAGTGTCGAGCTCAGCAAGGTGGTCGAGGGAGCCAAGGCCACCAGCTCAAAAGAACACAGGTTATGTTTTATTGGTGAAAGAGGCGTTGGCAAGAGTACAGCCCTTGCACATCTCCAGGCATTGGCTGTTAGTCAGGGATACGTCGTTATTCCAATTCCACGAGCATATGAGCTTTTGGATGGCTCTACAGATGCTGTCTATCACAAGCAAAGCAAGCAGTTCGTGCAGCCAATGTACGTTCGACGGCTAATGACTAGGATTCTTAAAGGAAACAAGGAGGTCCTTCAAAATATCCAAGTGAACGAGAGCCTCGTAGCCGAGAGTGAGGCGTTCCGACCTCATAATGTCACAGCGAAGCAAAACCTCTACTCGTTTATCTTTGAGGGCCGCAAGCGGCCAGACGCCTTTTTGGTTTTTGACGAGGCACTCAGCATACTTTCGAAACAGACAGACGTTCCGGTTTTGCTTACCGCTGATGATATTAACGCATTTTCCAGCAAGCTTTTTGCTGAAAACCGTGACACTGATAACAACCAAGTCTATGTTGGTGATCTCCAGCTGCCCCGGCTTATACTAAAGTATCTGTCTGGCGATGCAACTTTTGAGCGTGGTGTGGTTGCAGTTGCGGCCACTAGTAATTTTGCCGTTAATGATACCATTGTTTGTGGGCTTGGTCTAAAACAGCCGGACTCATACTACACCTCTCCTTATGACTATGATATGAATATCTCAAAGTCATTCAATGGAGTCCAGCCAGTGCAAGTTCCTCGTTTCTCCCAGGAGGAGACCCGTGTGGCTGTCGAGTACCTTCATGCCGCTACCGTTTTGAAGGAGGACCTATCTGACGCGATTGTTCGTGAAAAGTACTTTCTGTCTGGTAATGGTAATCCCAGCGCATTGATGGCCGCCTGCACTATGTCGGCGATCTAATTCTGTAAATAGTTCAAATTCATCATGGTTCACAGTATATGGTGTCTTAACTGACGGAGACCCAGCCAGGGGTGGGACAACTAGGTAAAGCGTGCACGCCGTTGTCAGGCCGTTGAATTCAGGCCATCCGCTATACCAGAATCAGAGATATATCACTATGAAGAAGAGTCGAGCCGTCGTTTTTTATTCGACTCGTCAGAGTATGGTTGGCTTGGATCGTCGCGATGCTTCCATCTCGCGCGGATCTCAGGACACACTCGCAGCAGTTCTTCTTTCGTCACAGCGTCGCCGATTGACTCAATTACCGATTCAACGGTGCTTATGTGGTTTCCGTCATCTTTATCATCTCGAAACCGCATATACCTCCACCGCCTTTCGTTGTCTTTATAAGTCTCGACGACACGTTCATTGATGGGCTCGCCGAGGGATTTCCATTTCTCCCACTCCTGGTCTGTAAGGTAGAGTTCTCCGAAATCGTCGTAATTATTTCCACCCTTCCAAACTCTCAAAACACATCTAGGCTTGGAGTCATAATCGATATATTCAGCTGACTGCCCAAGTCCCGGGTCGGTGTCGTGGACGGTACGAAATTCCAGAGTCAGCAGGAAATCAACAGAATTTTCTTCCGGCGGTTTCCATTTAAGTCTGGGGTTAGATAAATAGCTCCTAAGGAACTTTCCATGGTCAGATGTCTTACAATTTAGGGTCTGTCCCATAGACGTAAGGTCGAGTGACCGGTGTAAATATGAGGCCGTCCGAGTGATGCTTCAAGCTCTCCATGTCTTTGAAAACCTTTGGTAGCGAGTAAGAGAATTCCATGTTCTTAAATTCAACTGTAAACGGGAAAAGAGCAGTATCCTCTGGGAAATCTTTCAAGAGCTGCTTGTACGGTTTATGGAGTCTCTCCCGCAAATACTGTGGTTAGTCGTGTCGCGTTGATGGAAGATCAGTGACTAACAATACTTACGCCCAAACGCTTGTCAAGAGGACGATGAGCGTGCGACTTTCGATCAAGGGCGAGACAATCAAAAATAAGATAACGCGGCTTCTCCGTATCGTCTTCATATGTGATCAACTCACCATCTATTAACGATTCGGAGTGGAAATCTGCGACATTCTCCTCTCGTGGGAAGTGCATGTGAGGGATCAAGTAGTATTCGTTTGACCGCGTAATCAAGTACACGGTCTCGGCTCGACTTTCGTCGGCAGTTATATACATAAGGCACCTCAAGCCATCACTTTTCTCGCACACAAAATAACTTACGTTAGTAAACACTTACTGGTCGATCATTAGACACGTACTTTTCCTCCATAAGCTCTTGAGTTATATGACGGCGAGAGAATGAAACCGGTTGCGAGCCGGGGAAGTTTGGAGTTGGCCGGTTCAGAAGTCGCTGAACCTTTCCAGCAAGATAGCTAGCCACCTCCCGCGGGACAAGATCCCCGGGAATATTACTTGCCATTATGGCGAGCTCTTTGCCTATAATTGAAATTGCATTCTGGCTCGCAATGAGGCGACTTTGTTTAGGGCGATGTGCATATGCATCAGTTATCATGATTCAGTTATGCTCATTAACATAATGACCATTAGTTTTATGGGCTTTCTCTGCGCTCGTAGCTTCACGCATCCATTTTCATACTTTGTTACGTACCTCCGACGAGTAAGCGATGGCGACAAAACATCTTTCTCTAACCAAATTGAGAGAAAGACGCATGGCGCTCAACTATCCACCTAAAGTGAAGATACCTTGCTCTTCTTCTTCGACATCAAGTCTCGTACAATCAATTGGCTTGTATCGTTAATACCGAATATTTCAGGACTGACGTATGCGAAGAACCTACCGCTCGGTGAAAGTGTCCCACAGGAATTAGGGATATCAAGATTTTTGCAAAAGTCAATATCCCGGGTGGCCCCTTCCAGCATATCTGCCCATTGATCTATCCAGCAGTATCGCAAAGCTCCAATGAGATGAATGGCATTTTCGGTATTATCGGACGGGTCATCATCACTACTCGACCTAGTTGTGACGGTGTCCATAGGAAATTTAGTTTCCCAAACGCCGTCATCCAATATATGATAGCTACTAACTTCAGACTAGTGTAGGTCAGCACGGATTGAATACTGAAATACGACTGGGAATATCTTACCTCGTGTGCCATTTCTGGACTGACAAGTCTGGTGTCCCTGTGGCGGTATTGAATTGATCCCATTAAAATATTGCTCGCAAAAAATATGAAGTCTACTTCTCGCGTAGCGTCCATTCCAAGGGAGGTGACTTCTTTTTGTGACCGGAAATTGACATGATAGACGTAAAAGTCTGGCGCTGTATCACTCGTTGACAAGTGCCAATACTCATTGATGAGTCGTACAATTTTCAAGTTTTTCCTAAAAAGCACTAAGCTTCGTCCATCTCGTGAGAAACGACATACAAGATTCTTCAAGCCCTTTGATAAAGTAATTTCTGGTCCCCTTAGCTGGCGGTGTCCATCAGGGGTCAACAGCCACAGCTTGTAAACATTCTCAGCAGTATTGTACGTCACTCCTACAGCGTCCTTACAATTGCCAGATAATTCTTGGACATTAATAAACTGCTCACCTTCTCCGACTGAGACCGTGTACTTCTTCTCTGCCGAACTATGTGGATTACCAAGCTGGCTGCAGATGCCTTGGAGGTCGATCAAATCTCCGTCTTTTGTTAATAGATACCTCTCGCCTAGTCGGATATCCTGGACAGATCCTAGGATGGTTATAGATTTCGAATCATCGCCAGTTGAAATCTGTCCTTGAGGAGCGAGGAGTTTAGATATCGGCATTGTAACTAGCTTACGTTCGTCGTCTACTTCCTTTACAAGCGTCAGTGACCAGGAAGACGTATTGTGGCTTGAATTGCAAATTATGCAGCCATCTGGACCGCCAGCTTTTACCGAAGTGGCTGCCAGCAAGCTTGCTTGGTCGCTGTCATTTATTGCTTCATCTAGGCAACGCAAGTATGCTTGGACGTCAGATATGTAGCTGCTTATGTGACCCGTCACTGACCGAGGGACAGTTCTCGCTGAGCTCGTCATTTTAGCATATTTGCTTCTAGCTGAGCTCTCAATTTCTGCACTATTACTGCAGGCGCGTACATAGTTCTCAAACCAAGCTCTGTATTTTTCCAACGTCACAACCATCGCTTCATCGTTAACATACGCAGTCACTTTACTTTTCCACGGTTCGCTCATCAATGGTATTGGAGATTTTTTGCGAAGGTCCAGTATCTGTGTAGAATGGTTTTCACAAGAAATCACAATCCAATGTTTTGTTCCCGTTATCGAGCATTGATTGCAAAAGTTTTCTTTATAGCCATCATCCCACACTAGTTCGAGTTGCGGCAAACCTACTCTCCATACGACAAGTGTAAATCCTTCTCGGCGTTCAGCTAGAGTCCACAGATATGCCTCGCTATTCAAACTGCACGGAACCCACATCGCACAGGCATCATATTCGCCTAATCTAGAACATCCTTTAAACGATAAATACTGAAGCGTGACTGCATCGAAAATCTTGCTATTGACAATCATAAACCTCGGTCGCGGTCGAGGTAGCCCTAAACAGGGACAGCTCCCCATCTGGTACTCGCAGCCTGAGCAAACTGCTATCACCTGCAAGTACGTTTGATCGGTAGGTTTGCGAGTCCGACGAGTGCGAAACTCTCGATGACATATTGGCGCGTTGCACCCGTGAACTGCGCATTCACAACCAACTAGTTCATTGGCATAATCACAATTCAGGCACAACGACCAAACACACGTAGGCTTCTCTGCAGCTAGATCCCAAATTTCAAAACTTTTTGGACGGTCAATATTGTTCTCCTCCCGAGAGCGGAGCATCCAGCAGTTCCCAACTTCCTCAGGATATGGCGATTCATCCATAGGATTTTGCTCCTCATTTTGATTGCCACTTGGGTTTTCGACAACTCCAGACCGTTTGTGCCACTCGTGTGACGTAAAACTATAAACAAGAGTGATGTATCTGAAATTTTCCATGAAATGTGCCTCCGTAATAAAGGAGCCCGACGAAGGCTTTGCTGGCCGAAAAAAGGCTTTGCGATTTGCGCACGCCGATTCCACCTTTTTCAGGCATTTCAGACTCATTAGAGCTGCGTAGCCGTCAAGTTCTAAGTTGTCATTAGGGAAATCCAGCTTGGCTGTTGCTCCCCAAAGTCCAGCAATTCCACCTTCAAATTTGGCACTTTTCTCAGTACCAGGATTTACCTGGTAACCCTTACGTGGTGCTTCTTTAGTTTTACTCTTGTGACCGTGATAGTAGTTTGTGTACGCTTCATAATAACTCTTCCACCGACAGCCGAACATCTCAAACATCACTCGCTGAAGTGTCGTTGCAGGAAAATGAGCGCGAAATTCCGAAATGTGACTCAAAATGTTATAGAGAGCTGCATTGTCCAGGTAAGAGAATATGATTGAGAGAGTACTAGCAGCACTCAAACGCTGCAGAATGGTAGTCTTGCCGATCTGCTTAGTTTCGTCTCCCATTCCGTTTCACCCAAGTTTCAAGTTTCAGTAGCTAAATCGGTTTCACGTCGTTTCCGTTAGCCAAGGGGCCTTTGTCTGGTAGATGCGCGAAGCAGGCTAGAAAATAGGTTCAATAGGTTCATGCAAGTGAAGTTATATGCGCGGCATTACATTATAAAATTTTACGACAAACTTGGTCTTGATAGCACGCGAGATAATTGGGTTAGAAATAGACATTCTAATTGCAAACCTTTACCGCCAGACTGTCTGCAGATCGCTGGACATAAGGAAAGTGCAGTAGTCGCGCGACATGGCTTACATATGTGACCAATATAAATCATTATCTAGCGTCATGCGATGTTTCTCTTAAACTCGACAGTTTACAATTGACTTTTTACTATGGCTGGATACAAGTATACACCGGGTTCCCCGATATTGGAAATCAACAGAGGCTGGAGAGCAATTGCTGCTGTAGCCGTCATGCTGGCGATTTCCAGCAAAGTGTACGGGCAATATGCTAATTAGCATGAGAGCACAAGAGACTTATTTCTAACATCAGGTATAAAGAATATAGCCGCTACGATTACGATTTTGATGAGGTATCACCTCCAGGAGCTTACACAGGAGAGTCACATGCAGAGCGCAAAAGCAAATATGAGGGAGCCGGTTCCTCATACGTTGTACGTCACACAGTAGTCAAACAGCCAATGGTAGATGTGTATGTTAACCGCAGGGTCGACGGGGTGGTGATCGCTTGAGTTGAATGGATTTCTCAATGTGAATTACGCTACGGATAATTGTAAATATTGCGTTTTTTATTGACATAGGAATGTGCCATCTGTGAATTTGTGAATTCAGTAGACGCATAGACCACTCTTAATCTCATTAGTCATCGTAGAGCTCACGAAGCCAATTCTACGCCTCGCGACTACGTCCACCGTCACCCATAGGGGGAGGGGGTCGCTTCATTAGTGTATCTTTTAACAAGTAGTAGACAGTGATTGCATTCATTAGCTTTTGAGGAGGGATTTACCTCGAGAAAACAGTCCTTTTGCCTTGCGAGCAGACTTCTCCCCAAGAGTGCCAAAAGCTTCCTTGGTTACATTCTTGGCGGGGCGGAAAGTGGACGACATTGTTCGAGATGGTGCCGCACGTTTGAGGTCTTCCTGTGTCGCTGGCGGCGGATGGCCGTTGGCATAGACTCCGGCACCGCTATGATATGACGAGACAACTTCCAGCCATGACTCCAAATTTGCTCCATGGCGATAAAACTTATATTCGAACTCCTTCTGCCGCGCTTCCTCGAGCGCGATACGACGGTCTTCAGACCTACCCTTAGAGAGGACTCCCATAAAATCAAATGTTGGGGGCCGGTTGATCTTTGAACCAACACTCGTAGCCACCATTGAGGCAGTGGTTCCAGATATCTGTCCGCTATTGGGCGGCTCAGCTGTGGTTGCGGTCGATACCTGCCGTGATCGACGTTCAGTTAAGGTGGAATCTACAGCTGCCGTAGGAGCTGAACCAACCACCGCCTTCTCAGGTACGGTTGGCAGCATTGCAGCGGCTACGCCGGCACCAGTGACAGCGGCAGCGGCAGCTCCAAGAGTTCCAGTGGTACCACCTGTACTGTGCGTCTCACCACCACCAGCGCTATCATGAGTAGTGAAGTCAGAATCAAAATCTGAAAATTGGTCCAAGCTACTCTCCTGTTTTGGTGTAGGTGTTCCAACTTGAGCAGCAGATACCGCCTCTAGACTGCGACTAGGATCGGGGCTCGGGGCACTAGACGAATTGGATGATAATTCAGATGCAGAGCTCTCATTATCCAACGGCGGCGATTCGGCGCCGAATTCATGCTGTCGGTTAATGTCTGGAGACTGAGCAGTCACCGAGCCCTTTTCAGTTTCTGATGCAAACCCTTGTTCAGAACCTTCGGCCGACTGATCGGATCTGTTTGTAGATAGTGGTTCAATGGGGGCCATGTTGTCGTAGTCATACGTCGACAGTGGTCTGGAAAGAAAATTACTCGTGTTTTGGTATAACGCGGCAAGTTCAGGATCAGGTTCAGAATACTCGTCGGCTTCGACGCTAGGCTGTTTGGCATGTTTTGGCCCAATTGGAGAGTTAGCCTTTGGAGGACTAAACGACCCAAGAATTTCGCGGGTCAATTTGTCTTGGTGTGTAGTCGGCGATTCAGTCGAAGAGCTTTCTACGCCAACAGGCATCGATGCATCGCCACTTCTAGTGTTCATATTCGACGCTATCGGTTTCCATCTGCCACCCGAAACAATTGGTGAAGGTGCAGCCTGTGGTAAATATGCCTCGTTATCCGCGACCGCAGTCTGTACCTGACCCTCGTCGTCCTCTGCTACAGGTTGTCGCAACGAGCCTTGCTTGCTACGCATTTGTGGCGGAACATCCATCGAAGTTCTCATGCTGCGTTGATCGGCAGAGCTATCCAAGCTTCGCCGACCCGTTGACAGCGACGCTGTCGAGTCCGTTTCGTCACCTTCATACGAGTGGACCGAGTCCGTAGGATAAAGTGTTTGGTGATGACCAGAGTGACTTCGCGAATGGCTATTGTGGCTACCAGGCACCTGCGTCTGGTGCTCAGGGATGTCGGGAAGCTCGGTACCGGAGTCGTCGGTAGTACCAGCCCCAGAAGTACCCATCTGCCTCTCGTCAGCCACTTGCTCCACTTCGAAATCATGTTTGCTACCTTCATCCTCGTAATAGCCATATATATCGGCCGGATACCCGTCGCCCGGCGAAACCTGCGGATTTTCAACTTGCCCTGGCCCCACCGGGTTAATAGTCAAGTTCCCACCAGTCGGTGCCTCCTTGCCCATAGCCTCTCTGGATTCCAAATTGGCAACATTAGACTGGCCAGCAATATGTCCTGTTGACGGTTGCATGTCCGAGGTATCCCTGCTCTCTCTGGAAGCTTCGTTGGCAGCATCTAACGGCGTTGGAGTCGCCTCCTTGTCGACGGAGGAATTGTCGGAGGTAGACGCTGCACTCGCAGGAGTTGGGGTAGCTGGGCCCACCATTATTACGGGAGGGATCTGTTGCTCGCGCTGAGACAGGATTGTCCCTTGCTCTGGAAACTTCTCTTCATCTCCAAGCTCCTTTTGCTGAACTTCGGAGCTTTCCGCTGTCTGGCGCAGTTGTTCTTCTTTATCTCCCATATCATGCACCACAGTTACTGTTGACGTGCTCTCCTCGTCGGCTCCCACCACAGAAGTACCTTCGCCAGTTGCACCCTCATGCAAAGCATATTTAGTAACACCTGCTTCCACAAACTTTTGTGAGGAGATTGAGGATACCTTTTGGAGGTCGGTAGTATTATGATGCAGCGCTTCGTCTTCGACAGGTATCTCCGGCATCTCAGGCATCTCAGGCATCTCAGGCACCGGTTCTTCGTCGCTGTAACAGTAACCGTCATCCCTAAGAGTTAGCATTTCGCCGCAATTCATTCAACGAACTCCACACATCTTTTGCAGCCATCTAAAATTTAAACTTACCAATCTCCACCGTCATACGACGGATTCGAGGCTTGGACCCATCTCTTGGACTTGATACGGCCTACAAGCGGTTGATAAGACTTGAATCTGTTGTCAATAATTTACTCATAGGCAAGTACACTCATGAGCGCACAACTATTAGTCGAAATACAATAGAAAAGAGACAAGAGTTTGTGTCTTGAGTATCTTCAATGCAACTCGCTGGAGCAAAACGGCCCCTATGTATCCAAGAAAACCGGGTCTTTGACATCTGCGCTCGAGTAGCTCAATATACGACGCGTGTTATTTTGAGTCTCCACAATCAAGCGCATAGGTCTTGACCACGCTCCTCTGGCACATAAACATGTCCAACGCTTGTTATAACGCGACAACGTGGACAACGTGTCGTCATCCCGCAATACGTACTCGCCCGTATTATCCGAAGAGGCCATCTCGAAAGTACCCGATATCCCGCTTCCATAAAATACAGTATTCAATATCCCGGACCCCGTGTAACCGGTGTTTAGACGAATACTTTCGCGGTATTCGTGCGCTTTGCTCAATCAACGACTGCGGTTGTACACGACGCGGCAGTACATTCGGGTATGCGATCCCTGTTGCGGTTCTGCATGCATGCATGTTTTCATGCCCCGCTGACGTTCGAGTTGGAGACGATTCATGCACATTTCATTACAATATGGAGTATCTAGTGGACCACGAATTAGTCTGTAGAAATTAGTCTGTAGACGTTTTGAGGACGCGTTCACGGCCATGGCGCCGAACTTCGCGATCCATGATGCCGCGGATGGAGTGGCAACCACCAATGGCTAGCCCCATGGCTGCCTCAAGACGAGCCATGGGTAGCTTGTTTTCTAGAAGAAGTGAGGCAACTTTATCAGAGTCGCCAATAACGGCAATAGAGAGGAAACTTAAGTCAGACTCCTCGGCATGATTTGGATCCAGTAGAGGCGTTGTATCATAAACAGCGACACCACACGCAGAAACGTAGTTATACATGGGGACACCCGCATCAATAAGTGCAAGAGTCAAAGCATTGAAGCAGGCACCAACCATTCCACCATCTTGGGCAATGACATTGAGATGGGCGACGATCTCGGTTCGAGGATGTAGGTGATCGAGTATTGCTTGTTGAAATGTTCGCTGCAGCAATAAGCCTAGTTCTTGTAGTCGCCTATCATTTCGCTGGCGCTTACGTCGCTCGGTCCCTGCAAATGGCGAAATATTCACTGAAACTGTGATGGTTGCTCGGTCTTTGTTCGACCTTGACCGACTTTCCGGTTCTTGAGGACCTCGTACTAAACAAACGACCTTTGTTTCTCCCTGTTGAACATATGCACTTCCATCAGCGCTTGTCGGATGCGTATTTATGGCGCATTCAAAGTTTCGTAGTTCGTTGTATCGCCGGCCATCTGATCTGAGACCCTCTGGGGAATACAGCTCTAGTCGAAACATGACCAAAGGTTCTGTGGCAATCAAAACAGTCAGCGTAATGAAAACTGACCACTGATAAGAAGACAAAAATACGTTGGCGAGTAGTTAGCAATTTGCCTGGAAATATTACCTCCATAAATCTGCACAAACTTGAAACAATTTGGATACATAATGGTCACATAGTATTATGCTATGTAGGACTCTTTATGCCTGGACAGGCCTAAATAGTATTATTATTATTATCCAATGTTGCATGATGCGTATTTCTGGTCCCATACATAAATACTCATAGGGCCAAAACGAACGCTTGCAAATACTGTGCGTAATACCGGCATGTCAACGTCAGGGGGGCCCCTATTCAAGCAAAAGACATCGCCATTGCGACGTCCAGGTGCTCCGGTAAAGCGTGAGAGTACTCCCAGGAGCCGGACGCCCGGCATACCCAGCATGCCACCGCAGTCGGCGGTGAAACAAGAACCGGGAGTGAAGACAGAGGCGCCTGTTGACGGGACTTCTTCTGGTGGGTATCATGAAGTTGTTTTGCGAAGCTGTCGGGCTGAAGATGTCAAAGATACTCGACATCACGTTCTGAAGTTCCATTCTCGCAATAAAGTTGATCCAAACGCATTTACGCAACCAATTCGGTTTCATCGCAAAGATCCGCGCAATCTTCAATTCCAAATGACAGTCGAAGACCAGAAGCGTATGGAGGAGGAAGTCAAGGCGTCTGAAGCCAAGGTGGATGGCACTGTTAGCGACGGCACAAGCGATAGGGCCGATATGAGCTCAGTTGCACCCGATGGAGGTGGTAGGCGCGTCCATCACCCATTTCAGAAGAAGACTAGACAAGTTATTGCGGGCAATGAAAATTCAAGGCGGCTTCGATATGAGGAGCATTATCCTTGGGTCATGGAGGTATGTAGCTGTTTGACATATGTGTGAGCTAGAGCTTAACTTCAGGACTTTGATGGAAAAAACACATGGGTTGGAAGCTACGAGGCAGCGCAGAGTGATACGTATGCCCTCTTTGTAATTGAGGATGACGGTTTCAAGATGATTCCGGCGGAAAAATGGTACCGAATGACCCCGCGCAATAAGTACGCGACGTTGACAATAGAGGAAGCAGAGGAGAAAATGGA
>JAJLWU010000688.1:0-20207 GCA_030570855.1 Tardiomyces digboiensis | reverse complement strand
TCGAGACCAGCAACGTTGGAACCATGGCCAAGCTCGGTCATGCCGAAGCAGCCAAAGAATCGGCGCAGGTTACCAGCACCCTGGCGAATCCAGTAGAAGAGCTGTTCCGAAGTACCACCGCCGCGAACACCGTTGAGGAAGAGGCCAAAATGCACACCTGCACGGGTATAAGAACCGGGATCAGACAGACCCACCATGGCCAGTCGCAGCTGAATCTCCTTCTCATTTTGCGAGGTTGCGACATACGAGTTGATGACGGCCACTCGGCGCACTGCCAACTCACGCAACTGCTCCTTGGTAAGGTCGTAAAAATCGTCATTGCGGAAAGCGGGATCGCGCTCGATCATAACCATGATGCGTTCCAGCTCTTCAGTCTTTTCCTTTCCACCATCGAGCCAGTACTGATGTTAGTTGCTACCCACAAGTTGCCACCTTGTAAACGAGCCAGTACCGTCTCTAGGCACCGCTTTAAATTACAACTTACAGTGACCTCGCGGACAGGGAACGATGTCTTAGCACGCTCCTCGGCCATGGCAACAGGAGGCTCGGTAAAGGTGTCGTAGTGCTTGCCATTATACTCGACGTTGGCAGTCGAGTTCATCGCAAGCCGCTGCAATCTTTCTGAAGGACCAGACATGATGTATATTTTGGCTCTTGGTTCAACAGTTGGAGCGTTTGAGTGGCTCGAAGTCCGGGGTACTCCAACCTATTTATATAGGGCTGTTCACAAGCTTGTAGTCCGAGGGGTCACAGGCCGATGCGAGGTGATGGTGGGGTAGGGGTTGCATTCACCTCGGCTCGTCCGGATCAAGCGCCGTTATAGAGCTGCACAATGGAGGGTCTTGTTCTGTGCCTAGAAATCGCCTAGTACTATAGAGAGGCAAGAAACACCTTTGTCAATGCACCGTCAACTCGCGACATTAGGCCGTTTGCTAGGAAATTATCCCATTAGTTATGACTACATTTGCCGAGGAACATGCTGTTGCCATGGCCACCGTCATGGTGGCCCAATCATTCATACTCACACGGTACTAATTCAGCCGCAGACTTTCGACCCCGGACTTTTACCCCAGTCGGCCCGGTGAGCTGATATTTGCGGTCGGTGCGGTTGATCTGTCGGCAAAGACGCCATAACGCAGAGTTGTGAGTTGTGAGAATGTAAAATGTCTAGCCATGTAACAACGGAGCTAAGCCGACCATGGCGCTGAGCTGAAAACTGCTAAAGAGTTAGTAATGCGGGCTCATCCTTCAAGAGCGGCTAGCCCGAAGCGCGGAACGGATGCCGCATTTTCGGCACAGCGCAGTGGGTATGATAAATTCACGATGATTCGCCTTGATAATGACTAGTTTGCAGTTGGATGATTAATATCGGGGCTGCAACTCGTAAGAGATGGCGTAAACTAGTTACTATGCGGGTTTGCCAAAATCAAGGTCAATTAACTCTCACTGATGACCTATCTGTCTGTACTACGGGTCGGGACCTACGGAAATGCCGCTAGTGGATTGTGGCGTGACATGTTTTGTGCCTCCCGAGGCGACTATTAATGAGTGTGCGACTTGCGAACAGGATCGCCAGAATAATTCTGAGTTTGCATGTGATCTCATAGAGGCCGGGTAAACTACTCGTCGCACATGTTTGATGCACCTCTGGTCATTACCGAGGTCACACACCAACTCAAGCGAAGCGTAGAGTTGTCACCAATCCTGCAGGGGTCTGGGGGTGCAACCCCCAGTAACACAGACTGATAATTAGCCAACAAGCGGCGTAATCAGGTCCCAGACCACAAACGCTAGTTTATAATTCACTGTAATGTGGTACATTGTTAGTTTGACTGAGGCAGCTGAGACTCAGCTTTGGAAAACAGATTTTCGACGACAGGTCCGTAGTGATCCACATTGTCAAATGGAAGAGACTCCATTTTGTCGGCCCATCGCTCAACAATAAAGTCCTCCCACGACTGCTCAATAGCGCCAAAGGCAGTGAGCGCTCCAAAAGCGGCCTTGTGTGCCGCGCCCTTTGCACACGCGTCACTGAGATCCAGGCGGTAGGCACCGTCGGCGGGAACAAGTACTCGAGACATGGCGGTGCATAGCGCGTCGTTGCGTGACGAGCCGCCCACGTAGTAAACGCGGCGAGGGCACTTGTTGGCGGTCGTCAGCATAGGCATCAATCTGTATCGGATCGACAACGCCTGTGACTCGAGGATGCGCAGCGCGTCGTCCTCGGGGATGGCCCAAGTATCCGACGGAGGAACGTCTGGTTCGTGATATGCAGTAGCGCAGCCCTTGTCGTTGAACACGACGCGGGTCAACGTGGCCGGTCGCTCTGGGATGATCTCGCTGAGCGGAAAGTAAAACCCTATACACTGGGTTCCCTTTTTATTGCCCATGATTGATTGGCTGAGCGCATACTTTGAGAAGTGAGCCCATGGATCTGCTAGTGTCTCAGTATTGCCAAGCTTGGCATTGAGTTGGTCGCGGACCCGCTCCCTAGCTAGCGCACCATTGCAGTAACACAGCATTCCCATGTACCCGCGGCCAACGGGGTGTGAAAACAAGTGGTACATAGGCGAAGGCACGTAGTTCTCGGTAACAACAAGAGCCGTTGTGCTGGTTCCCAAGGACACAATGACGTCGTTGACGTCGAGGGGCAGAGCCAGAATCGTACCGGGGTTGTCTCCGGTAAAGGGAAGGACAAGGCACTGGGGGGAGAATCCGTACTTTTCCACAAAGTAGGTGCTTATGCGTCCCACAGGTGTCGATCCACCAGCAGGGTCCACAGGACCGAGCTTGTGTAGCAATTCCGGGTCTCCTATAAGCTCCACGAGCGGTTTACTAAACTCCTTCTTGCCAATATCCCATAGATTCATGCCACATACGTCGCCAATATCGATGCTTGCGTGCTTGCCGGCAAACACCGACGCCGTGAATGAAGACACTAAGGCTATTCTGTCGGTTGAGGCGTAAACATCAGGTTGGGTGCGCATGAGTCGGAGTATTTGAGGGCCAGTGAACCGGCGGTGTGCGCATGAACCGCTGATACTCGCTAGCTCCTCGCGACCGCCAACCGCCGCCTCAAAGTCTTTGCATTCCTTCTCTGTAGAGTGATCCTGCCAGTTGGGAGACAGCTGCCACGCGAGCGAGTCTCTCAACTGGTCCCTGAGCGTGCCGTGTTCTGGACTCAATTCCGACAGAGCTTCAACCGCCAATTTGCCCCAAAATACACTGCCGTGCTGCTGACATGCGCCACTAATGCCGCGAACTCGAGCCAAGTCTGCGCCATTCTCTTTTAAGCGCGTCAAAACGAGGTCAATCGCCTCAAGCCACATCGCGACAGGGGCCTGAACTTCCAAATCCTTATTATACACACCCTTTTCGGTCTTGTAGGCCGGGAAATCCTTGTCAAACCCTACAGTCGCGTAGCCAACAGCTTTGAGGTTCGAGTCGACAATCATGGCCTTTAGCTGCTGAGTCGACAAGTCGAGCCCCAGGAAATGGGCCTCTTCAGCGTCAATCAGACCGCTACTGGCGCCAAGGGTTCTTCCATTCGAGGCCATGCTTGTTGTACGCTGGTAGAGGTACAATGACTAGAAGTTCAGCAAGTACAATCGCAGCACCTAATCCGTAGACGGTGACTTCGATGTTTTGTGTTAACAACGCCACCACAAAACTCAGAGCGCTGGCAATTACAAGCACCCCCAAAGACAGTTTCTGTGCGAGCTTTTGTCCTTCAAAGTCGATAGTTCCTAGGTTGAGAACAATGTTTCGCAATTCGTCCATTATAAGATCGGGTGAATTCGCACGGATAAATAGGATAAATGTTGTCCAATATCCGGGTGGCAGCTCGTCTTTGACGCTTTTTTCTAAACGATCGACTCTGAAGAGAACTTGATTCTCTCCTGATTGCCCCTGCTTAATATGTGTTGCGGTTCTGTTGCGGGTTTATTGCCGGACGTGGCCTGATTAGAAGTCCCAGCCTGGATAAATGCATCCATGCTACATTTCCTGCCGGAACAATCAACTAAGTCTACCGAGTGAAAATTTAATATTCTTTTGGCATTATTCGTAACATTCATTCATACAAATCGTATCAGGCTTATTTTGGTTCAATGATGCAGCTTCGGCGCCACAAACCATTGTGGTCCTTGGATACAGCAACATGGGCCTTGTTCATCTCACCCCGTAACCATATCTGAAGTTCCTTGGAAACTGGGAGGTGGTATGGCACCTGTAACCGCTGCAGCTCGCCTATGACTTTAGCAATGCGCTCGAACCGGATCAAATTGATGACCTCGACCTCATCATGGAGCTTGCGCATCTTTTGATTGCCTTCCTCAATGAAAATCAAGTCAGACAAAAATATGCCTAGGTATGGCACGCAAGGCGGAGACATGTGACGGAGCTCTTGGCGATAGGCTGCAAAGTTTTTCTCGGGACCGAGCAGTGCCTTGAGGCGTTGAAACATTTCTTGGTATTTTGGTGAAAGCATCTCCCATACGCGGCGGAGCCGTAAAATGTTAACACTCTGTAGTGCCGAGCAGATTGACAAAACACCACTAAAGTTGCGCATCTCGTAGCACTTGTCAGCCACTTTAATCCAGTGCTTGAGCACATTTTTCCGGCCTTTGATAGGCATTTCTCCTCCAAGAATACTGTCGCTCACAAACGATGACAGCTGGTTGGCAGAGGTAGTTAGATGCAAGACATGGGGCGACAGGCCCAGGTGGCGGCGCTTCATGGAAAAGTTTTGATCCAGCAGCTCTGACGGCTGCATCTTACAGAAGACTGCAGAGTCCATCAGAGTGAGCTGAGAGGCAATGTCTGCTGGATCAAAGTCAAGAATCCGCAGTGATCCATAAAGTGAGCTTGCACTCGTGCCGCCAGCGATATGAACAACCGAATTGCGAAGGGACGCCCAGGTCGTGCTGGTAAGGACCGACCTAACCTCGTCATCGCGGGCAGACATGGAGTCGGATGAAGGAGAGTTTGTGATACCTCCAGACACCACAAGTAAACTCTCGTCGTAGTTGTTACTCTCATTGGCTCTGGCGAGAACCTGGAGTTGGTGCTTTGTGACTGACAACGACATGGGATTCAGCGCTGCTGGCTGGGTCTTGAAGGAGTCACGAAGTGTAATGCTGCGGGGCACAATTTGTTCTCCGTCGTCCACGTCAGCAGAAGTAACCTTGGATACCAAGTCTTCAATTACTAATTGGGCATTGGGGGCAACGAGAGAAAAGTTCTTTGAAAAATCAACCAAGTCATCCAGGACTGGACCATCGACCGACTGGATCCAGTGGGACTCGAGCCACCGCTTGCACAGACCAAATATTGCACTGCGGCGAGCCGTCATATACACATCCATTTCGGTATCAGCACGATCAATCTCATAGTACTCCTTGAGGACCCGCAAAAACGCGGCCTGCGTCGTAAACTGACGGAATGTCAAGAAGAAAGTCGACGTGATAAATGGATCCGCGTCCGGAGAACACAGCATGGCAACCAGGGCCTCGAGGGAAGCACCCTTGACACGGTCTGACGACTTTTCATTGACAATCTGCTTAAAAGGGTCGGTCTCTACCGACTGCTGCTGCTCGTCTGACAAACTGCTCTCTTCTGACGTGTTTTCGGAAGTGCTAACGTGGTGCTCTTGATTGCGCTTGGGAGTTGCTTCTTCTGTAGGACTGACTGGATTCGATGGGACTCTGCCAAGTTGAGCAACTGTTGGGCCATTGCTCTTTACGACAAAAACTGCAGTTACGTCAGAATCGCTGGTACCCGCAAGTGAGGTCGTCGATGATAGCTGCGTCAGTGACGCACTCGGAGACGTGAAAGTTGAGTCGATATCTGAGGACGATCGAGCATAGGTGTTGGACCCGGCGGCGCCCGCTCGATATGATACGGCAATGACACCGTCAGAAAAGTCTGGATATTCGCGAGTCGCGGGCATTTGAAACTCGCCGACTTTTGCAAGAATGTTTCGGCATCGAACAACGCATTCGCACGCACATTGAGCGCAGTCGGTAGCAATATCGACAAGCCGATCACATGAGATTTTCTTCTCTGGTGACGTAAAATGGGTGATGTTGTTGACCACTTCTCGGGCTGTCGATGTCAAAGCACGAATACGGATAAAAAGAAGGTCTTTGGAACTCTCGAGCTCACGAGAACGAGGGAGCGAGCGGCCAGATATCGCTTCGATGGCCGCTAATAGCTCGCGACATGCAAGCATGCTCTTGCGGGTATTTACAAGGATCTGGGTCGTAACGGTAGGGTCTGTCTCCAAGATGGACATGCGGTGAATAAATATGCCCAGATATGCAGTAAGCGCCTCGTTGACCTCCTCGAGTCTCTGACCGGCAGAAGGGGGCTGTGAGTGAAAAATAACCGACTCGCGGTTTGCGGTAGCGCTAGTTCGGCGCTCTGTGGGAGTGGGCGGCGCGTACTCTTCGTTGATGTTGAGATCAATTGCCCAAATATCAAGCAGTACGACCGCTTTTGACACAATTTTATAGCATCCATGCACAAGACGCTCAATCACATCGTCATCAGTAGAATTTCGGTGTTGTTTGGCGACCGACACGAGGAATGCCAGCTCCGTTAACAACGACTTTCTGAATCGACGCACGCTCTGACTGCGTGTCACCACGGGGGTATCACGCGTCAAGGCACCACAGCCTTCAAGGAGAGATCGCACACCACTCACAATGTTTGTAATAGACACCTGAGAGAAGCTGTATTTGGTCACCACCTTTCGGGGCGATGCGTCATCAGATGCAAGGCGCTCCCGCACTGGGTAGCTTTTTGGATTCATGACAAAGTTGAGGATGGCGCTCAGCAGCGGGATAGCCTTTGTCTCAGTGTATGCCACAAAATAATTGGTGGGGATCCACCCGCGCTCGCCTGTTGACATGAGCGTTGCATCCCCCCACCCACTCTCGTGTACACTGTGCACGAGCACCATATCATTTTCATCAAACGACAGACAGATGGACGTTGGATCACTTGCACTGGGGGCCATTGACGCCGATGCGCTTGTGGCGCCGCTTCCGACAAGGGACTTTGCGTCAAACAAGTGAATCGCGCGCAAAAACGGGAACTCGGACGACACGACCGGCGGTTCGTCCACGTCCTCGTCTTCTTCCGACGCCTCCCATGACTTTTCAATTGGCTGCTCGTTAGCGGGGGGTGTTGACACAACTACCAGATCTCGAGTCTCTGGGGGCTGTGTGACTTTAATGGTCTCGTCCGTCTCGTCCCCCTCTGCTACCGCCTCCATCTCGGGGCTTCTTGGTGGAGTGGGCACGTCAGATATGCCCTTTTGAAAATGCTTGAGAGAGAAGCGTCGTTTGAACCGGGGAATCGCCGAGTTACTGCTTCGAGAAATCGCAGAGAGTGTGGGATTACCGCTAACATGTGTCCCATGGTTGAGACGCGACGACATGCCCAAAGGCGCGTTCCCACTGAAGTCAAAAGTGTCTTCGGCCACTGGCGTTTGGACTAGACTCCTGTTGTCAGTTTGTTTACCCAAAGAGTATAATTGTGCGCGTATTTTGAGCCGCTTGTGGATGCGGCGCACAACAAAATGCTGTTGCCTCAGTCAAAGGCAACGGGCAGCCATTTTATTTGGCAGCTATCCACATATGTTTATGTCCTGACAAAATATAGGCTACCCACGAGTAGCCTGCTCAATAATCGTCCCACCACAAGTGGTCTGTTAAGGTTCGCCGCGCACCCAGGGACTGTTCGCTTGCAAAGACAAACCATTCTATTATTGAGCCCTTGACACCTTTTGTTTGTCCCTGACACTTATTACGCAATATGTGTCTGGAACGGGGTGAAGCAAAAAAACCATGGTGCGCGGAACCCACCAAGCGCGTCCGACTCTATAGCCGACGCGTCATCGGACGTGGCCGGGTCGTGTCCTCAATTCAAGTGTCGAAACACCAATGCCAATCAAACAAGTTCCAGACTACACCGTAATCGCCATATCTGGCCGCCACCCCAGCAACCGTGCTTGCACTTCCCAGCGCTTTTATTCAAAGTTTCTCAGCACAATGACTCAATTTAAAACTCGAGCAAAATACACCATCGTTGTCATTCACCCCCACCGCCACCATCAACAATCGTTCCACTCAAAGTCAACTAGGGGTGCTTTTGGAAAATCCACTCACATCTTGCAAAACGCAAGCACTGCTCACAAGACAATTCTTCCTGCTACTAGAATATTTTGATGTCGTCCGCCTTGAACTTCCCCAACACTCCTCCGCAATGTTATGTCCAGGCGACGATCTTGCAGTCAACCGATATTGTTCTGTCGATGGTCAGTGCCCCTTTTTTTATTCACTGGTAACCAGGTTCTTCGCTTTCCGTTTTTGTATCCGCGCATTGCATATCGCCCTTAACCCCTTGGAGTGCTGAGTGATCCAGAGGGCGTCAGCGGCTTAAACGCACAAGTGACTCCTTGGCTTTTGATGAAAAGTATGCCATTAACCAATCTTACAATCTTGTGTCATGGCTTGTATGGAGCCATGGTGTCAAGATTGGGAGTGTGATTTCTGCAATCTCTTGTGCTACATGGTAATAAGCACGTTTCGCCAAGCTGCGGGTACCCGCGACATGACACTATGCCGAGTCTGGATACCTTAGAGGTGCCTAGGAATTGCAAGATGAGAGTGCGAGCTGCGGGCGTCAACACTCCCAGGATGGACCCCACTCAGCGCGGGCGGTTATCGGCCACCCCTGACAATCATCCAATCAAGCATGAGGATATGAAATAACAGGTCAAAACTCGCAAAACAGTTAATCTCGTACAGGGGATTTACTCACAGTATTGGCGTGTTTACTAGCAACCCAAAGCTTGGAATCTGCAGCTTTTAAAAATTATGTGCTAATTATTGGCGTTCCCTACCGCCAGCCAGGGGCGTTATTGGGGTGGTCCATTTTGGACCCGTCCAGTTGGCAGAGAAACCTGACAGCATCCCGGTTGCAGCATTTCAGTGGTCCGTTCAGTGGTCCGTTCGCTGGTTTGTAAGTGGTCCGTCATGTAAAATGTCCGCCGCCGACAAGAGTGATAGCCCATAAACTAGTCTCTACCAATGACCCCACGTTTGCTGTGTTATTACTCACATGAGGCTTGGGTGCGCGGGATCGCGACCATTGCGCATGTACTCAGTGAGCCATCGACGAGATCTAGGTTCTGGTTGCGTGCATGCGAGGGGCAGCAGACCCTTTGTTTAGCCAAATACCAGCCGATGCAAGGATTTTGAGCGTTATTACTGGCGGCAAAAATTGACTATTGACAGTTTTTCCGGTGCCAGTCGATTTAAGACGTGGTCAACTACCAACTGCGCCTTGAAATATACGAGTGCCAATAAGAGGCGATCCTAGATCAGTGTAGATCGCTGACTCAGTATCCTGGTTCTTCGTCTCCCAAATAGGTCTGGAACAAGTCTAGTCCGGCAAATTCAGCTCTGACCACGTTCTCGACAGTTTCATCGATTACACAAATGGGTGACGAGGCTATTTTCTGCTTGCGATGCCAGTCTGTAGATTCTGCGTGTTGACCTTGCAGACATGACAGATTGCGTCTGCGCGTCAATGGCACTTGACTTGATGGCATCGACAGTGCGTACGCGCTTTGTGTAGTCACGATTGTTTGTGTGCCTGCACACGCTTTTACTGTCGATGTGGTATGTTCTCTGCAAGAGCACGCGGCTTTATTGCATTTAAACCGTCGGGTGGTACAGCGCTAGTCTTTAGGCAGCAGCCAGACCAAAAGATCATGTTGAAACTAGTTGCAAATTGGTTCTCTTATCAAAACATAGCAATCAGGCACTGAGAAGATAATAATGACTAGCGATCGATAATATGATTAACGAAAGAAATGGTTATTGTAGCGGAGAAAAGGAATGTGGCTGCACGTGGACTCTGCATTAGCTCCATAGCAACGACGCAGGGGACCGAACACACCGACCCCTGGCGTGGAGAAGAATTTCTACGGGCGAACGACTTGTCACTGGTATAGTCTGTGTTTTCGGTCAGCCAGCCAATGTGGCGCATTACGTCGGAATAAATAATATCAATTGATGCGAGCTTTCACTACCTCTGGAGGTGATGCTGTAGATTCTGGCCCAACGCACTGTCTAATACGAGCTAGGCGCATCTAATCTCTGATCGATTCAGCTAGATACGAATGCAGTAGACATAATATATTGAAGGGGTATCTGCGTGGGATCAGATGTCGCTTACATTAGCCTAGTCGCCGGAGTTCGCATTGATGCTTGCGCTACAAACATCGTCGTCGATTCTTATGCACCTGGTCGCCACGGCAAGTACCATGGCGACGAGATGTTTTATGTTTAATGTGTTGTGGAAGTGACAGAACCAGTCACGTTCGGTGGTGCTGAGCTTCACGTATATGGCAACTACATTGTGATTGCTGGAGCATTGCCGCCTGTTGTGGTAAATCATGTTTTAATTCTACTGCCAAGACCGACAGAAATCATTCTCTGAAGCAGCTACAGAGGCGAATGGAACGGGTCCTTCTACTCACTTCACGTATATGACGCCATGAGCATGTTACCATCTGTCCGTAGGTTGTACCATGTGTGCAGCAACAGGCGACAATGCTCTAGCAACGAGTTTGTCAGATTTACCGGTGAGCTCTTTGCTCCGAGGAATACGACGCAATGGCGCTAATTCGTCTCGGACCAGTCGTATATATGCTCGAGTTGTTTGAGAATTATTATTGTGGCACGTACATGGGCAAGGTCTGTGGCAAAGTTTCCATTGGAAAATTTAAACGTCTCGACGCCTGCTGCGCCTCGTGAGTCAGCTCCAATTGCGTATTGAACCTTGCAATGGCAATGCGCGGCGGAACACCAGACTGCTCGCCGGTACTAAGGTGAAACAAGACACAAAGATCCAGCCCTCAAAAAGGACCCTAGGACTTTGTGGTTTTGGCTCATGGTGTACTAATGCGAAAGCGCGCCCAGCTTTCCAGGTTCTAACACCTCAAAGAAGGATATCCTCAGGGGAGGGTTGGGCCCTTACCCACCACCCAACAGGTGCGGCTTCTAGTCATCTCGAGAGCTGAAATTTTTTTCGTCATTGCAGCATCAAAATGCGCAATGTGCAGCATTCGTAGCATACACAACGAGTCGCCGCAATTCAAAACTTTGCAGAGTCGTACTCTGAATTTTGTGCTTGCGCTGCTGTTACGTTTCAAGGCTGCGGCTGCTCGTGACGCTGTTTGAAAATTACGCCACTAGTTTGCCGCGATCTATGAAGGCATTATTGTATCAATTGCTGTGTGACGTGAATAGTGAGACGATGCGCACGCACTAGAAACGTCCATGCACGAGACGGTGGCGACTGCAAGCGTGCGTCACGGCAGCTGGGTGTAAATGATGGGAGATTGTAGTTGTCGACGGTGTTTGACCAGATATTATACAAGTCCACTCGTCGAAGAGGTCGCGTGACAGGTTGCAAAAACTCAATTGACATGACCAAGTTCAGAGATGTGGTACTTTTGCACGCTTGTAACACCGCCACATCACATCACACCATCCCGTGTATATGCGTCTTTGAGTTTCACCGACTCAGATGTAGAATATTCTACAAAAATTGTTCATGACATATGTTTTTGATCTATGTAACGTGTCTACACCATGAAACGGTCAATTTGTGTAAAAAACAATCGAACCAGTCTAATAAATATGATTGAAATCCGTGCGGAACTTTTTGGTAGCGTGCTGTCGAGGTAATGCAATAAATATGAATTTTTTTTTTCTTCTTTTTCCGAACCAGTAACTGCAGCGCAATGGCGAATGATTCACAAACTTAGTAAATAGCAGTTAGCCATCGTCGGTAGTTAGCACCGGTATAAGCGGGACCCGTAGGGCACGACGAAGGAGTCGTCCGCGGAGTGCTATCGACAGGCTTTGTTGATCCAAGGCTGTACGAGAAAACATCGTGTCCATGTCCACGAACATCATGTGCAATCATAAGAGGCGACGGCGGTGGTGACAGAGCACCAGTGGCAGCGACCGAGGCGGGCTTGAGCAGCGGCGAATCATAGAGAAATCGCGTGTCTGCTACCGGCGAAGGGGCTCTGCTGGTGCTCGAGCTAGCGCAACTGCACTTTGAGTAACCGCATACACACGGGGTCCTCAGAGACGACTGGCGGCCTCCGTACATGGCCGTCCAAGCCGCCGTAGGCTCACCAGATGCTTCGGTGCCGAGTCGCGACTGAGCTCTCTCAAATGCTCGGCATCCGTCCGAGCAGTAAACGCTGCCAGGCGGGCAGAGCTTGTCGCACACGGTACAGTAGTCCTGGGCCCACATTAGTGGATGTTGTGAGCGTCTATGCTTGTTTGGGTGTGGTTTGGTCCTTGCTGGCGTTAGTGGAAATATTTATATCGCGCCATCACGCCCCATCAAACCTTGGCCCTTGCTGTACACACGTGCCTGCACACGTTTTACCTAACCGCGCGTGTGGCACCACCACAAGACTTGTGTGAGGTAAAAAGCCGGGTCACTGGCCGTTGTCAACTCGACCCCAACAGGGTACGATTGCCTGTTTGGGACATACATGACCAGACCCCGGTTGCTAGGGTAGCCGGGTATCGACGACTCATGCAATCTATGCCCAGCTCGTGCAAACAAGTTCCAAACTGAATAAATCACCTTGAAAACTATCACTGAAAAACTTACCGGTTGTATAGCTGGGTTGGTCGTCGCCAAAAGTTGTCGCTGCCGGTGCGCAATCCTCTAGTTCAAGTGCTCTACTTGTCGCTGCCGGTGCGCAATCCTCTAGTTCAAGTGCTCTACTTGTAGACGTTTGGGCGGTAGAGCCGTAACTTGCGCTCAAGTTGCGAAACAATCAAATGCAATGACTTTGGCACTTGAGGCAGGCTGGGCGGTAATATATATTACGACGAGGGGGTGCGGCGCCATGCACGCCAAACTGCCCACGGTGGTGCAAGTGCGGCTGAACTCCGACGATGCCACAACCGGGTGTGACTCTTGTGTTTTTGCCTTGTGACGGTACTACAACACACCGCGCCGACTCACGTGCCAAGGTGCAAAGTGACGACACCCAATAGTCATAATGCACAATATTGATTTTGTAACGATTCATATTGTTGTTTGACGTGAGAAATTTGCTGACCTCATGGGTAATCAAAAGTTCACACACACACACACCTTGGTGACTTGTAACCGCGGTGGTCATGCTGCATGTCACCTGTACGGGATTTGTGCACACCATCTCTAGTATTATCGTCATGACATTGTTAGATTTTCCCACTAGAGGCACCTATGGCAATCACCAGACAAGGGACCCCAAAGTGACTGATCTCCTAAAACCAGTAGGAGATATTGGTGCCGCAAGGGTCCTAGTCCCATGTTCTGTGAATCGGGTGACAGACTGACAAATATCGTCAACTAGGCCAAACAAAAATATTTCATGTCAAGTCGCGTCTGTGTCCAAAGTACTTTGATTTTCTGACTCAATCTGCGGAGTCGGCGTCCGTCAATGCCGGTTCCCGGTGAGGCTCCGTTAAATGACTCTTAGTTTTCTTTTCAGGCCGGACCATAACGGTTCCGAGTGTAGGCCGAGGGAGGGATTATCTTGTATTTGCAAAGTAAATGCCATTTGTAACCTATATTTTTAATCGCCTCGAAGCACAAGATCGTGGACTTGCCCGAGACCGGCATTGAGCTACTAGATCCTTCGCAGCACTGCAGGAGACGCGAGACTGTGCTCAGCAATGTATGCCGTGTGCGCGCATGATTTAAGATTGTGTGCAGTGTCTCACACCCACGCTTTAAGAGAAGTGTCTAGTTTGCGTTTGCTGCTTTAGCAGAATCTTTTGTTAAGCGACGAGTTCGTGCTTTGACAACTGCGACAGGCGTGTCTAATTCAATACGATCAAGCGGTCAAAATGACGTCTCGAGTTTTGCTAAAACTGTTACAGTTCCTCTCAATTCCTTAGTTTAAGACCTCAAACTGCCCAGTGTCATTGTCGGTGACTTTGGTGACTTTCCCCAACAGCATTTCTCGGCCAACATCGGCCAATGACGCAGATTCCACTTAATACCTACCGTGAAAACTGCCAGTGGGGTGCAGAATGCTCCAGAAACATACATGGTGCCGCCTAGTGGGGAAAGTCCTAGCAACTCACGCATGCAAGGTCAAAGCACAATCGTGTGCGGGGTGCATTTCTAGGGGGGAAATTTCACGCCGTCATGCCGCGAGCGGCAACATTCTCTGTTCCTGAATATACCATGTCACGATCGGTTAAACCCCCAGCCGTGGTCTAAATAATCATCTCTCACGAGTCCCATGAATACGCCATAAATGTAGTCTGGTCTTGCTGTTGCTATTTAGTGCTGTCGTACGGCGCCACGAGGCATCCAGATATCCGTCTATTGGATGATTTTAGCAGCGGTCACCAGCGCAGTATAGGCTCCAGTTGCAAGCTCCAGTTGCAATGTCACAGGGTCTGCGGCCCAGGGTGCTCATGGCGGGTATAATCCGGATACAAGAACGATTTAGCCGATAGCGACGCCCATGTCTTGGCTGACACCAGCGGCCAAGTGAGGGAATATATTTGGGCACCAGTGAGTGGTTAGATTTGTAAGCAACCCGGCTGCAGTGACTTTGCCGAGACACGGCATTGACTTGGCTCTCACGTAGTGGACTATGCTGCCATCGTGACCACGTTGCGCGACTCTGATCATCGTCCGCGTGCCCATCAGGTGTGATGGCAAGCGCTGATGTCATTTCTAGATGTCATTGCACCCCTTGCCATGAACAGCGATTGTTGCATATCCCATCGTCTTGTGGCATCATCAAAACACTCGTCATTTCATCAACTCTGTGTTTGGTCCACTTGCAGGTCAATATTGCGACTAGATCAAGTCTAATACTTGTTCCATCACAAGCTGGTTTAATCCCACGTCGAATTTGTCGCAAAAATGGCTAGGATTGGTTGTAAACAACCGAGTAGCAATGTTGGTACACGCTGTCAGACCGATTATCCCATATGCATTAAAGAATAAATAAATAAATAATGGCGTTGACGTGGTTGCTATCGATGTCAGTGTTGTTGATGTTTGGCATGTGTCGAATCCAAGTGCGACTTTAGTGCGAGTTCAAAATAAAAGTCCACCAAGACTCGGTACACGAGTTTTTGTTAGCCAGTAGGTTAAACGACGGCCGTCGATCGGACGTCGCACCTGCCCTCCCTCTCTGTTGGCTGCCTGTTTGCGTGGCAGATGGCATCCCTGGTCCAGCCATTGAAATAGTCGAGTCGGGGGCCGTTCGGGGAGACGTAGACACAACGCGTCCAGTGGACATGCCTTGTTTAGATTTTGCTTTGGATGTAGTGGTTGCGTCGACTGGCAACAAGCTGGCTCCTCTTCGGATTGGCTTCGGCTATAATATACGATTCATACAATGTGGCGGTGTTGGTGTTGAACGACCTCATCTTTTTGAGGCTAATCATGTCAAGTTACCCTTGCCCTCCATCGCGGATCCCCCGCAACGCAATGAATATGATCCAGATTAAATGTGGGATTTAATGGTGATAGACAGTGCGACCGATAGAACCAGCGCTGATCTTGTTTGGGATAGCTTGGACTATGTATTGTAAGAAAACATACGCCATTGCAGTGTTGTATGGGCATGGCTTGCCGGCGAGGCCCCGACAGGTAAAAACTCGGGAGCTCGGGGTGAGTCGGAACAAATGTGGGAATGACTCTAAGATAGCGATTCACCATTCACTGACGAGTAATCGCGATATTCGCTTCGCATCACTTTTAGCCGTGTGCTTGTTGTATGTTGATAAGAGGGGGCGTGCTTATCATGGGCTCGTGTCCACTTGTCTTGCTGTCCTTGTATTGAACCCGCCTTTGTGTCCTCGTCCCTTGTTGGCCAGCAGCGGTCAGAGTGGGTGCGTGTCAACACTGGTCGGAGCGACCGCCAATAACGTATAGACTCACCCTTGAGGTGTCATACAGCATTCCATACGGCGCTAGTATATATGGCCCTGTGCTCTCCAACACCAGTACAAAAACAAAACAAGAAAGGACACAATAAACAGAGCCCGACCCGAGAGAGAAGTAGCAGCACGTATCCGTGATTTTGACATTTAAATAATGGAATGGGAGACGGTTTCTCATACTGTCGTTTAGATGCGTCATTCGGACCTCGTCGAGCCGTCGTATTATGACTGTGATTTCGCAAGGGGCATCGTAGGTTGCGAGGCATCAAACTCATAGCATGAAAGCTGCTTTAGCGTGGAGACGGAGCTTGGGCTACAATTTGTCATCTCTAGCCGACAGAGTCAGCTGCTGATTGTTCATGGCATACGCTGGTGGGCCGGGTTGGCTGACAGATGGACGCGGTGCAGCATTTTCATAAATTTTGCCAACGGCAGCTCTTCATATGGGCTAATTCGGATCCCAGCAGTCCATTCATGATTAATCCCCAACTCGGCAGAGTCAGAGACTGGACACTATTTAAACCAGGCGAAACAAAACGGCCACGAGCTCAATCTGTTGTCACTGCTGACCTCAATGAAAGAAAGAAATATATCGGACTTTCGGAAAGAAGGAAGCCGCGCGTCGGAGTTCGGAGCGGGTGCCGCAAGCAATTACGAACGCTAGGAATCGATACTGGGCAAGATCTTGTCAGGCTGGACTTGAATTAAGCCCAAAATCTAGCATCATCACAACGCTTATACAATAGCCGGGAAACTTTGTGCTCAACACCTCGGTAGCAACCAAGAGCCGGATCTTGCCCTCGGGGCCGTTGAGACAGGGCAAGGAAGGGGCCATCTCGCGCGTCATTGTGCAGGTTAGATCGGGGCCAGCGAAAACTGACCACATTAATAGAGCCGTAGTTGGCGAAAATCCACGGGCTCATCAACTTAATAGTCATCAAATCTCTCTAATAAAACTTTAATACGTGTTGGGTCAACCCTGATGCCCACCGTTGATGTTGCACGACAACTTGCTTGGCGATCTGTGGCATGGCCCCATAAATGGGTCGGAGCCGCGCACCACCTCGGGGTTGTCAACAAACCCCGCTAGGGAGTATTACAATATGACACGACCTTTTGTCAAAGCGCCTATGCTTGCGTCTAGACTGATCCCCGCCTGTTTGCCCACCGTCTCTGTGGTGCCCACCATATTGCCCACATTCCTCGCGGTAGGGCTATTGCACTAATGCAGCTATTGTTCACAGTGCTGCTCATCTCCACGCAACGGTAACGGCCTAAATTTATAGGTAGTTGTTGTACTTTGGACACGAAACGCCGTGTTTACGTGTTTGTAGGTGTCTAGGCTGAGGGATACGGGACTTGTCTGTGACGGAGTCCACGGATCGAACACCGGCCCGAGCCTTCTGGCGCGCAGTGCCCGCAGTGCGGCTCACCACCACTACGATCCCACGGTCCGGGCACTAATTTTCGGCCCGCTACGGCCGTCTGTCGTTTAGAGGTTTCCTCAGTTGAACTGGAATTACAAGGTGTAGCTAAAAATGTGGGTTCCAAAATGCACACATAAAGTTAGCTATTGTTTGTGCCGAAAGCGACGAAACCGGCGGCGGGGGTGGGCGGGAGCCGCTGACGCGTTTCCCAGAGCTCTGGAGCATAATAGATCAATGCAGACGCTGTAATACAAGTCTCACGCGTACTTTCAGAACCTAATTGAGGGCTCCTCTGCTACTGGCGCGGAATGGCGCCAAAAGTTTGATGGCCCGCCCATGCAACGCCTTGCGCCGCACGTACTTGCCGGCACCCGCGGGGTCTGGTTGACAGGGCAACCGAGACCTAGCCCTAACGTTAACGCACTGTCGCGGCATTACCGGGAATTGCAAGGTCTCGTGCTACGCAAGGCAGCCAAAGCTTGCGCAGAGGTTTGTTATTCCATAGAGTCACCTAACAAGTTGAGTCCGTGTCGGCATACGATTAGTAGGACTTTTGGTGTTTTGGATTTGCGCGCTCGGGTCGGCTTGGACCTTGGTTGACGTTCGTTTTGTCATCGGATATAAGGCCCACTCTGACCAGAGGCGAAACAACTTGTTGAGTTTTGCCAGGCATATTTTGCAGAAAAGTATTGGGCATAGTAAGTACATGGCAGCAGGCGATAGGGGTGAATTTTTTGACGGTTTATAGTTTGTGGGTGCCATGATTTGGCTGCGGTTTTTGCAATATCTCGGACCAGATGCTTGGCGCCACGCGTTTAGGTGGGCAACTAGTTATGACTCGATATTCACGTACACTTGACAAGAATTGACAAGGCTTGTGTGAATGTGTCTTTGGCGCGTGTTATTGTCTTGTCGGCTATGGTTCGAGCGCCGGCCTAGATCAGTATCGGCAACCGTTTATGTTGTCTTTCTTTGGTCGCTTACAAATACCGTCGAAAAACTTGTTTTTCGCCACTCACTGGATGGATTGTTGTTGTTGTTGTTGTTGTTGTTGTTGTTGGAAATTTATGCATGACCGAGTTAACGACAGAACGACTCTGAATGATCGGTACAACGGCACCTTGAACAAAAGAAAAAGGCTTACTATAAATTACGCGCATGTCCGAGTCTCTGCCAATGGGTAGCAGGGCCAAGTCGCCATCGGCCACGCCGGACAGTCACTCGCGGGCCCGTCGCAAGTACGCCTGTAATTATCCGGGGTGCACCAAATCGTTTAACCGAAGAGACTATCTTGAACGACATGCCGCCAACCGTAAGTAGACCATCAACATTCAGACGAGAGAAAAAAAGAATCCTGACAGCAGACCTGGCAATAAAGCCTTTTTACTGCAAATCATGCAATCGGTATTTTGCTAGGGGCGACTTGTTTGAAAATCACTTGAACACTAAGCTGCATCTAAAGAGGCTCAATTCCAGTTCCAGCACTTCGCCAACGCAGCTGCCAGTCCAACCGGCTCTAGGCTCTCCAGCATCCAGCAGGACCCAGAGTGTGTCCCCAACAGTTATGATTATACCACTGACTAGTGGTCAAAAATTAGCGGCTCCACCACCACATCATCCACAGCATCCACAGCGGCTGTTGCCGCCACCTCCTCCACTGCCGCAGCATCACCACGGAATGTCTCTTAATAATGACATTCGTACAACTGTAGGAACTGCTGCTGGTGGCATCCAGAGCACAGGCGCAGGCGCAAGTGCTGGGCCGGAAATGTCATCCACGGCAAGGCCATTCTCGGTCAATGCCGTCAATGCGAGATACGAGTGGTTCTTTAATGACAGAGTGGACACAGATGTGGGAGCTGGCGGGGTCCAAAGTGACAGAACTTATTCTGATTTGATTAACAGATATGGCGCGAGAGCGGCACAGTTTAATGAAGAGCACCCCAACCGGTTGACGCCACAGTACAAAATGAGATTGTCTCCCCAACGGGCCCAAGAGATTTTGAAAGTCATTGGACAGTATCAACAATCGCAGTACCTGACGACTGACTTGATGTCATGGCTCATGGATTCGGTATGGTCCCAGATCGAGACTATATCCATTTTGCTACATAGACCAACTTTCGATCCTCAGGACCACGAGACTGTGCTCTTGGCAGTGCTAGTCGTGATAGGAATGGCCACCAGTAACGACACAGACCTTCGTGAAATTGCCAGGACCTCGTACCATCTGCTGCTTGTGGAGATTCGTACCCGTCTTACTCAACAGACTGGCGACCCATCTGTCCCTCTCTGCCTGAGACTAAGCTTACTCCAGGCAGTCACGATTCTCAACCGTTACGAGCGAACTATCCTAGCAAATCAAGACCCCGACGTGGTAGATGAACAGAGCCGCGAATGGGTGATTGAGAACCACATCTGGAAGCTGATCTCCGATGTCAACAATTTGGGTGCAGTTACTCACCGGCGCTCCCATGTTGATTCCAAGAATTTGCCGGTCCATGCGGTTGTTCAATCTGACGGATACTACTTTCGTGATACAAGCGACCCCATGGCTCAGTGGAAGGAATGGGCCCTGTATGAGGAATGCAAGCGTGTGGCACACTTTGCACTCTACTGCGATTGTGTCCATACGCTCACGGATGACCATGCTGCAAAGAGCCAGCTAACGATTTTTGATGTCGATACCCAAATGCCTTGCTCAGAGTATCTTTGGAGATCATCAACATACGACGAGTTTATGTATGTGGTTGGCCCAGAAAGAGTT
>JAJLWU010000687.1:0-20451 GCA_030570855.1 Tardiomyces digboiensis | reverse complement strand
AATATTGCTACATGCAGCAAGCACTTTCCTGGATACGGTAATGCGACAGTCGACAGCATGCTAGGACTCCCGATCGTGCCCGAGTCGATTGAACAGCTTGAAACAGCTTCACTAATTCCGTTTCGGAAAACGTGCGATGCGGGTATCGACTCGCTCATGGTTGGCGGGTGTGCGCTGCCCAAGATCGCCATGAACGAAATGCACGCATGCCTGAGTGAGCGGGTAGTACGAGAGCTCATTCGTGACGATATGAAGTATGACGGTGTAATTCTAAGCGAGTGCTTGGAGATGGACGCCTTGTACGAGAATGTTGGAGTGCGGCAGGGCTCTGTCATGGCCGCCACTGCGGGGTGCGACGTCATCCTAGTGTGCTCGTCGTACCGATTGCAGCGGGAAGCGATTTCCGGCATTTTTGGAGCAATCCAGTCTGGTATTATAGATGAGCAAAGCGTATACGAGGCTGCCCGACGAGTCAAGAAAGTCAAACAAGCTCATCTAGATTGGGATGAGGCTCTCAACCCCAAGCCACTCAGTTTTTTGAAAGAGCTGAAAAAGAGCCACGAGGCTCTGTCAACAAAGGCATACGAGAGCAGCGTCACAGTGTTGCGGGACCATGCACGGTTCATACCGCTGTCAGACTCGGTGGAGCCTGATGGCGATATACTACTTCTCACTCCGTTGGTGACACCCATAATTCAAACCAAACAGGATTCCGCATTTGACCATTTGCTGCTCGGCGAAACTGTGTTTCAGGAGTTTGGAAGATCGCTTGCAAAGCTCCACACTGGCAAGGTCCTGCACTCTAGTTATACTGCCAATGGACTAATGAGCATGCACGATACGCTTATCGAACGGGCCCAGGCAGTAATCGTGGTGACCACCGACGCCAATCGTAACATGTACCAAGTGGGATTTACAAAGCATGTGAACACCATCTGCAACCAGCAGCGAAAGCCAATGATTGCTATTGCCGCGTCGTCTCCATACGATCTTGCTCTCGACAGAGCTATTGGCACATATATCTGCGTCTATGAGTTCACGCGGGAGATGCTTGATACGACGGCCCGGGTGCTCTTTGGTCAACTGCCGGCGCGTGGCACGTTTCCCGGCTCGGGCTTGTACCAGCGATCGCTTGGAGGGGCAAAGGGTAACGGATTCGGCGATGGAGCCGGCGGGGGCGGAATTGGCGTTGCTCGCACTAACAGAAGCAAGTGGCTAGTGGAGCAATTTAACTTTGAACGTGATATCAAGCGACTACAAGTGCTGTGGGAAAATTGCTATCCAGATCGTCGGCTCGGACCTAGTCTTGGCGCGTTCCAGGTGTTTAAATCCAAATCGCAGACCCACTTTATAGTTCGCAATTCGTCAACTAATAACGTATTTGGATTCTGTGCAACATGGGTTCATGACAAGGCACAGCTTGGGTGCATTGCTGTCATCATTGTCGAACCGTCGCGACGGGGAATGTCAGTTGGCCGATCACTTCATGATAGAGCTCTCAAATACCTGATTCAGGAGCGGGACTGTACTCGCGTCCAAATTGGCACCGCTGTCCCATCCTTTTTCCAGGGCATTCCTGAGGGACACGTATCGTCACTTGGTCCATGGCTGCAACAGTCTGGGTGGGATGTTGATATGGTGAGACTTCAATTTGCCGCGAACCGTCACGGTGGGCCGGACGGGGCAGTGGACTCTGATACGGCAGGCCCGAGGCCCACAAACAGACGGTCGTCGTCTACTACTGGAGTCGACTCACAGACTCGTGCGTCGTCTACGATGTTGTTGACGTCCCTCCAAGACTGGGCACCATCCAAGAAGCTTATCCACGACCTCGAGTTTGTGGGCATCAAGTTTGATATCTGCATGAACGAAGACCGGTTAGCTCAAGTGATGGATCTGGTTCACAGCCACCCTGGGGCAAATTATGGGATGCTCGAATTGTACCAAGAGGCTCGCCTAGGCGGTGAGGCAAAGGTTATCATCGCGCTAGATCCAGTAAACGGCAATGTTGCGGGATCCATAATCCTCTTCACTCGTGGATCCTCTGTGGCGTCGTACATGCCATGGATCTTTGAGTTTGATCATGCGCGTGTAGGTGGCCTCTGTGGGCTTGTCACAGACCCACTATACGCAAACTTCAAGGATGTGCTTACTGTGGGGCTTGTTGGATGTGCCGCCAGACAATTCAAGCTTCAAGGTTTTGAGCGATGCGTGATTAACGACGTGAGCGACTACGAGGCCAGCTTGTTTACCGAGAATGGCTTCAAGACTTGGAGGCGGTATTTATCGCTATCCAATTCTGCAGAAACGTTCCGTCGTGGTGCTGGAGTGTTGTAGCGCATATTTTTCCAAAGAGGTACATGTATTTTTTTTTTTAATGGGACAGTTGCTTTAAAATTTGTTGGCCGGCGAATAAACGCAAGTTCTTAAAGGCTCAACCTGTGTTCCCGGAACCCACGAGCAAGTTGTG
The DNA here is from genome assembly GCA_030570855.1 of Tardiomyces digboiensis. Classification (NCBI taxonomy): domain Eukaryota; kingdom Fungi; phylum Ascomycota; class Dipodascomycetes; order Dipodascales; family Trichomonascaceae; genus Tardiomyces; species Tardiomyces digboiensis. The sequence continues at coordinate 17,981 of JAJLWU010000687.1, read as the reverse complement.
GGCTCGTCGGTATTACTGGTATCTACAGCCAACATGGCGTTAGTTGAACGGAAACACTGCATGACACTTGCATCTTGTATGTGCGTGGCTAACTAGCCATGGCGCTTGCCATCTCTTTGAAATGATCAGTAGGCGTACTGCGCGAGCCTGCGGAATCAATCATACGATGTCTCTCGACGTTGTTGATAGAACTACGTCGAATGGTGGAATCCGCAACTGACGTTTGTTTGTATGACCCTCGGGCCTAGAGTCAAACGACAAACATTAAAACTGTCAGGGCATGTAGTACTCATCAAACTTTGTAAAACAACCTTGGGGATTGGTGCAACTTTGTACGGTGGTGGTCGCATCCACGACGACAACTGGTCTCCTGTCCAGAAAACATTGCCACAACTAGCCGCTCAACCCGCATGCAACGTTAATTTCTCACTGCTGATTCGTGATTGTAATACCACCACCATAATTTGTACAAGCCGAGTCCCTATCCAGTAACTCGGGCCAGACTATGATTTGCTACAAATGAAAATACAGAGCCCGGAATGCAAACCACTCAAGGCTGGAGCTAAAAGCTAGTCCAAAATCGGGGGAGGGGGGGGGCACCACAACCTTCAAAGTCACGTTACTGATGACAAGATCAGTAAGCACAACCTCGTTGACAACCGTCACGCAAACTCTCAACGTTGGACGGCAGCGGGGTTTGGGACCTTAGATGTCACATTTTTCCCCAAAAATGCAACACTAGCAGTGGGTCTTGGGAGAAAAGGCTAGGGTACAGTTTGGTATAGTGGAGTGTTGTGTTGTGCCAGGGCGAGGGCACGCAGGCGGGTGCCAGTGCGATGCGACCATGCTAGGCAGACGATGTGAGCCCTGCACGTTACTAGTACTACCACTACCTGGGAGGCAGGCAGATGTCGCAGTGTGACACTGCGGGTCGTGGCCAGGGGTATATAGTTGACAAGGTATTTAGATGAGAGTTGGGCAAGACGACAAGGGAAAACACACAGACAGCGGTGGATTAGAATTTAAAAGTACCATGGCACATACAATGGGAGCTACCCCGGCACAAACTCCGTCGCCGTTTCCACTGACCCGGTTGGAAGTTGCCGGTGCGATAGAAGGCGCGCTTGCTGCACCATGTCGACCAAACAATCACATAGCTTGTATGAGCGCAGATGAGCAATCAAACGGAGGTGGCCACAATAGTACCGACGACGGAGCCCAAACTGCTACCACTCCGCTGAGCTCCCCTGCTCGTCTTGGCGACGACTTTGATACCAACTTCAAAATTCTCCAAAAGACATACTCGAGTGCATCGTTGGACAAGGTCATTGACGGCCTCGTGCAGTCGATTCAAGTCGAGCTACAAAAGGACGGTGGACCATCGATGCTACCTACTTGCTTGACAGAGCTGCCCAGCGGCAACGAGGTCGGCAACTACATTTATGTTGACTTGGGTGGCTCGACTCTACGAACCGGATTCGTGCGACTCAAGTCTGGCAAGGAAAAATGGCAAGTGCTGTCGCGATTTGTGTATCCAGTGGACGACGCAACCAAGAACTCGTCGGGCCGTGCGTTTTTCCACTATATTGCCGAGCGGGTCAAAGGCGCCGTTGATGATGCAACGGCAAATGGATGGATTCCAAGCGCCGATACGGAGCTGGCGCTTGGTATCTCGTGGAGTTTTCCGTTTTTGCAGAGCGGACTGTCGGACGCAAAGTTTGACGACATGGGGAAGGGATATGGCGTCGCCAGTGAGATTGCTGGCTGGGATATCAAGGAGACGTTTGAGACGGCGTTTGACGAGGTTGGCCTCACTCACGTCAAAGTGCATTCCATTGTCAACGATTCAGGTGCATCGGTCGTGTCGACGGCGTACGCGGACCCATCCACATGGCTGGCGCTGGTGCTGGGAACTGGTATCAACTGCTCTGTGATGTTGCCAACCAAGTGTATTTCATCAAAGCGACTCGAGCCCCTTGGATTTGACGAGTCGATCGACTCGTGCCTTGTCAACACCGAGATCAGCATGTTTAGTCGAGGTATCATTCCTGAGACGTCGTGGGATATCGAGGTCGATGCCCAAGTCGAGAGACCCGGTTTTCAACCTCTAGAGACTAAAGTCTCGGGCCGATACCTTGGAGAGATCTCGCGTCTTATTATCAGGGATATGGTTGAGCAATCCGGCTTGTGCGACGGCGTGCTCCCGGCCCGCCTTGACACTCCTTATACACTGGACACCCGCACAATGAGTGACGTTGAGGGCTTTTTCAATGCAAAGGACATGGAAGCTGCCCGCAAATGCTTTCTCGAGGTTCATCCCCATGACTCGTTGTCGGATGCAGATCTTTATGCTATTTGCAACGTCTTTGTGTCGGTCAGCACTCGCTCGGCGGCCCTTACGGCTGCCGTCCTAGTTTCCCTGGGCTCGCTCATTAAACCTGAAAACGCAAAGAATTGTACTGTTTCGTGCACTGGAACCGTTATAGAAAAGTATCCAAACTTTCAATCGCGTTGCCAGCAGTACCTCGACATGCTAGCAGCCCCTCGTGGCATGAAGCTCACGCTTTCGATTTGCCAGGATGGTTCCGTGCTGGGACCTGTCATTGCGGCTGCCATGACTTGAAATGTATCATATACTACTACTATTACATTGCATCTTTTGATTCCTTTAAGCAGATAGTGACCAAGCATCGACGCAAATCAAACCGTGTTAATAAGCTACACAATAAAACTAGCATAGACTGGCGGTTGAACAACTGTGACGTGGGGCGAAATGAATAAGGTAAATAGCTAGGAATATGCAATCGTTATCTCATGATGTCAAAGAGGCGGCTAGCAACGACCCATGAAGCAACAACAAGCACGACGCATAAGACCTTTTGGCCGTTGGACATGCCTGTCTTTGCTGGCGGCGCCGGGGTCTCTGCAGGTTCCACGTTGGAGCCTGTAGCAACGCTAGCTACCCCCGACTTGGCTTGTAGTGACATGGGCGCGTCGGCAGCAGCCATAGCCGTTGGAGCCGCCTGTCTCTGTTGTTGCTGCTGTTGGATACTAGCCAGTCGCTGTTGTTTGGATGCTTCTATAATCTTGCGATTTGCCTCGACAAGCTGTGGGAACTGTTGGCAAAATGCCGCATTATACCTCAAGTTCCACTCACGAGAGTGGGCAGCAAATTGTCGCTTTTGAGCTTCGGTAGTAGATATCGACCCGGCTGTAGTCTCATCACCAACCTGTGGTTAGTACGACTTGGACAACACAAAATCCGCAAGCGTTTATCCCATACCATAAATGACAAAAGGCCGTTCAAAATAGTAGACACGGACCAGGCCGGATTCCATGTCTTGGGATGGTAATCAGAAATAGAAAGACATAGACGCATGCCATTCTGGAATCGACCAGAGGGCGTCATCATTCTGATCGCAGGGGGCTTGAACGGATAGTCGGCCGGAAACACAAGAGTGCCGTGATATTGCCCACCCGCATACGGTGTGTCTTCGGGCCCCGTGATAACATAATGCCACCTGCAGTTAGAACCCACATACGAGTGAGAATGCACCATCACTTACTCTAGAATATTATCTTCACTTGGATGAGTCTCGATGAAAGGAGTAGGACTCTCCTGCATCATCTTGTACTCTCGCGTGAGCTGCCGTCAGATTAATGTCAATATGCATCGCCGTTTTCTGCTTGCTTCACATCGAAACATTTTTTATAAGCTCCTGCTCTAGACGATAATGTCGGTGTGATATAGTCGCTACTCTTGACTTCTTGTTATACCGCTCGCGTTTTACGGGGGGCGCACCAGCGCCACATCACACAACCCGGGTCGGCCCTCCAACTGACTCTAGCCTTTACTACTTACTCGCTTGTGGGCTGCTCGAGTAGCCATGTTGTCCCAGTTGAACCGGTACTGACTTGCAGCGTCGACGACAGAACGTTGGGTTGGCTGGCGTAGTTGTGCTGCCGTCAAAAATGGCACCGACGGACCCAGCGAGGTACCATTCGGCGGCGCACCAGGGTTGGACGATTTATGCAACTCGCCGCATTATGCACGATTACGTGCATCACTGGGTTCTGGAGCAGTTGTCGGCCCCAGCAGCTTACCGCAACGGCGGGTAAAAGACCTGTGTATTCTCAACATGAAATGCCTTGGGGCTAGATAATATACCTAACTATGATTAATTAGTGAAGGTCCGGCATAGGAGACATGGTCAACCAAGCGGTGCATGAGTAAACAGATACGAGATCGACTCTCCGTTGTGCAGACGGCGAACAGCCTCGGCGATAGTCGGAGAGATGTCAATGGTCTCGAGCTTTGGACACAGACTCTTTATATGATCGTGTGGGACAGTATTTGTGCATACAACGCGATCAAGAGGGCTCTTGTTCAGACGCTCAACAGCATTTCCGCTGAAGATGCCGTGTGTCACAATAGCCACCACCGATTGTGCCCCGTGGGAGATGAGTGTCTCAGCAGCCTTGACCAGAGTGCCACACGTATCAGCCATGTCGTCGACTAGAATGCACACCTGCAGTTAGGTTTTGTTTTTTGTTTTGCACTACACCACCAATTCGTTAAGCGGGCGTCCAATTGCCTACTAAAGAGCCAACATACCTTATCTCGAACATTACCGACGAGCACCATTTTGGATACCTCATTTGCGCGCTGTCGCTCCTTGTGGATTAGAGCAAAGTTGAGGTCGAGCTTGTCGGCAAGACCGGCGGCTCGCTTGGCACCGCCTGCATCGGGGGACACAATGACGCAGTTTTCAAAGTCGAGCCTCTCTCGGATATATCGGAGAACCGTAGGTTCAGCGTACAAGTTGTCGACCGGCACTTCAAAGAAGCCCTGTATCTGCGAAGCATGAAGGTCCATTGTGATAACGTGGTTGCAGCCGGCGGTCTCTAGCATATTGGCCATGAGCTTGGCAGTGATTGGGGCACGGCCCTTGTCCTTCTTGTCCTGACGAGCATAAGGAAAGTTAGGGATGAGAGCCGTGATTCTTCGCGCACTGGCGGTTTTGCACGCATGAATCATAATTAGTAGCTCCATGAGGTAGTCGTTTACCTCGCCGCAGCCCGTCTGCAAGATAAACACATCCTCGTCTCGCACGCTTTCACCAATAGTGACACTAGTCTCCTGGTTGCTGTATTGTGAGACTTGGATTTTGCTCAGATCGAGGCCGAGACTAAGCGTTAGTTTTCATCAAACTACTTTTTATATTTTTCGCCCTTCTTTTCTCCATTTTCATAGAAGCCACAATTTGTAACGCTTTTGAGAAGCAACCCACAAGAAGGACGCAATGGTGCAGACCTAAAAGTCCAGTATGGAGCTTTGTAGCTTGACAAGCTCCAGGCCACACATGATATATCGGGTATCTTTATGGATGCAATATGGCCAAGAGTTCGTTGAGCACCGACGCCGTAAATTCTAGAGCCCACCCACAAGGCACCAATGACGCAAAATCGAATGACTTACTGCTGAGCAACTAGCCGAGCCAGCTCCGGATGCGAGTTACCGGCAAGAAGCTTGATGGCGTTGGCCGACATTTTGGCGACGGCTCTAGATGGCTGCTGTCAAATGCTGGTGCCGACAAACGCTTTCAAGCTGACAACCTCGTAGGTGTGCAAAAACCAAAATCACGTTCAGCACCACCTCAAGAAATTTCGGCAACCGTGCATCAGCCTCGCATATGCATGCACTTGTGCCAGGCCAATCCGACCAATCGCGGTATCGAACCTATTTAGCGACAAACGGGAAACGGTTTTGCACATGCCTATGAAATTAAAATCATCTACACGTAGACTCGCGAGATAAGTGTAAACAGACTTGGAAAATGTCGTAATAAGCGTCCTTGGGCACTCGGACCATTAGAAAGGTCCAACCTCTATGGGTTCTCGACACACCGAGTGATGGCAAAGAGAAAAGTGTAATTCCCATCCAGGATCCTAAGAGGCCCACGTGTGGCGATGCAGAAGGGATAATTAGAATGACTAACGGGAAAGCACCACCCAAAGCGTAAACTTCTCCGTCTCTGAAGTTTCCGGGTCGATGGGCGCCGGGCTTGGGGATGCTTGGCGCGCGGGCTCGTCCACCGTCACGTTTGTGTCATTGGAAGCCGTGGCTACAACCTCGATGTGATTGAGCCCGCTCAAGAGCCGAACCTCGAACCGATCGCGAAGGGGCTTTGAGTTGTCGGCCCAAGGGTTGTTAGCTGACGACGACACAGGCATGAGTCGTCGCTGGTTGTGCGAGACCGCCAAGGTGTGGTGCCGGGTATTGAGGGACTCGTGCAGCAAAATGGACAAATTAATTGTCGAGTGATACGACGGCACGGAAAAGCTGTACGACTGAACCGTCCGAGTATCTGATGCTGGTACTGCAACCTGGAATATATCTGTAGCGGTTGGTGGCGGAAGGGGGTTCTTTGGCTGTGTATATCTATTGCTGGCAGGAATGATCGACGTGATGTTGACATGCTTGATCAGCGCATCTACAGCCGTCTTTCCTGGCTCTCGAGTGCGAACCTCGTCAGTTATCTCTTGCTTATCGTGCTCTTCGGTGGCTAGCACCCCACCGGTTGCTGCTGTTTCTTCTAGTTTAGTCTGTGGTTAGCAATACAGCGCTGCGTTGCAGAAAAGAAATTCCAAAAAAAAAAAAAAACGTACTTGTACATCAGAAGCGACGACATCAACCCCAGACGTAGCTGGCTCCGCTGAATCATCGGCTTCTTGCTTGACACTGCCATCGTCAGTCTCGGACGGCTTGAATGACAACCTCAACTTGTGGTGGCTCGTATGCTTGTCCCCACCAGCCGGTTGTTTCATCTTCACTTTGAGCTTGAGCCCTCCGGTTGACGATGATGCGTTTGCTGCCGCAGATGCAAGCGTCCTTTTCAATTTTTCTAGTCCCTTGTTTAAATGCTTTTCAAGCGCGACAGAATCAATATATACCTGGGAACCCTCCTCATTAAAAAGCTGGGCGTTGGAAAAAATGCGTCTTGTTTCCTCTTCCAAATTGTCCAAACTAGTAATGGTGCCGTCGTCGATCAACTTCTTGACTGTTCTAAACGATGTCGCCTTTTTCACAATCTTGTAATAGTCTGGGTATATTTTGCGATCAGGCTCGACCATAAATATTTCCGACAACAGTCGCCCACCTTTGCGATAAGCCACTAGGTCATCGATCAGACTGAGAGCGCTGGCCCTGAAAACATCCTCTGCTGGGACCACTTGTTGCTGCTCCTTGTCATCCTGTGCCTTTACCTTGTCAAGGTCATCGATTTGCTTCTTGACAAAGGCCGAAATTTTACCTGCCTCTCGTGCAATCTGTGAGTGCTTGCCATTGTACTGCTGCGCGTTTTTGGTCATGAGCTCAAAGTCGGCGACAACCTCACTAGAGTCATTATACTCTTCGTTGTCCACCTTGGTACGAATCTCAGCAAGCGATATTGGATTCTCGATTATCACATAATAGTCGGGATACACATCCTGTGGCGGCAGTTCCACAAACATTTCGTCTAATTGCTGGCCGCCTTCCTTGAGGGTACTAATATCGGCCAGTATCTGCTTCAACCGTCCAGGTAGACTGTTGACGCGCTTTTTCTTTTTCTTGGACCCGTCATCCTTTGCGAGCGATTTCCGTTTTTCTGCCCGCATCGTATCGTGGGCCAATTTCCGATGATTGAGAGTGGAGCTGAATCAAACTATGCGAGAAATCTCTGGGTATGGATAATGCGCATACGATGCACCTCTAAGAAGTGCTTTTTTGATTTTGTACAATTTCCTTCGATCCTGAAATGGAAGGCTGTTTCAATTTAGGCAAAACTAAACGGACTTTAGCGCATACGAGTCCCAGCAGTTGTAATCAACAACGGTTATAGGCCGTTGAGGTGAGCATGGGAGCTTGTTTGTCTTGCTTGTGCCCGTCTCTTGACAACCACGATGAGACGGCTGGCAACGCCGGTAGCAGTGGGCCGGGGGCATCAGAACGGACGCCATTACTTGGAGAGAGCGCACAATATGGAGCCAGTGAATTTAGCCAGTCGACTCACCGTGAGCTCGAGCGACAGGAACGAGCCAGGCGGGAAGCAGCCCTCAAGGAGATTGTTTGGTTCACCGGTGAGAATCTGATAGACTCGTCATCTGTTGGTGTTTCGCCGCAATTGCTTGATAGGCCCCCATCGACGATGCCAACCGACGAACTAAGACGGTTGTTAGCGGCTGTTGGTGTTGGCGACCTACTGCCCAAAGCTGGAGGTCAGTTGTTAGAGGATGAGCGGAATTGGCTCGATGATATGGCGTCTGGCCTAGACTCGGTGCTGGCTAAATATCCTCAGGTCAAGAAAAGTGGTGATCTTGTTCGGCAGTTTGAATGAGCGTTGAGTATGGAATGCTTTCGAATGTTAGGAGGACAATTGGAACAGCACTCTCGACAAGCCAGCTGGGTGTGGAAGTCTTGCGGGCGTTGTGATCTTCTGGCGGCAATTATTGGCCGTCTTCCCTTGGATAAGGGGTAACGATGATAAGCAGGAGGTCTTTAACGATGATAATTTTGTAACCTTGATGATAAGCAGGAGGTCTTTAACGATGATAAGCTGGAGTTTTGTAACCTTGATGATAAGCAGGAGCTCTTGAACCGGTTGGTACAGAGCTAGTTATGATTGACGTGGATAGTCAGATAAGAGCATATATTTTGGACAATTTGAAGCAGTCTGGGGGATCCAGGCTGCGTTGCTAATAGTATAGACAGTCTTGTCGTTTGTTTTTCACTACGTTTTCTTGGTAGAGGTGATAGTTCAAGTCAAGTGTAGTAGCTTTTTGCTTCTTCGCTTTTTGGGGCAGGCTTTCAAACCAGTGCCCTCTTTCCAACAGTCTTAGAAACTTCACGGTTTGTTTGTTGCATCTTCGTTTTGCCGTTCAAGGCTGGCTGGCTGTGGTAAATCCGGGGCAAAACTGTTTTGGGTAGGGAATGGCGATCCCGGCGTATAGATTCCGTGCATAGCCGATGCACTCTGTCAGGCGAGCATCGTGAACCAAAAAATTCGACGTCAGGTGCGCTGGATGGACGGCTTGTCGAGGCAGAGTACACACAAGACAAATCAAAACAAGGGAAACCTCATACATGACTGTCTAGGCGTTCACCACGCATGATGATGGTACAAGACACAAATGTAATATTGCAAGTATTTGATTCTTTAGGCAGGACATAAGGAGCTTCGCCCAAAGCACGGCACTATGGTCACTCCGCAAAAGAAGTCGTGCTACTCGAGCTATGGTTTTTAAAACGGTTTGACAGGCTCGCTAAATAGCGGCCTGCTTCGGGCACTACACGGCGGTCCGCTCGTCGAGGTACCTCAGTACCGGCGGCACTCAACACGGGTCGGAGGATCCGTTCCCGTTCTGAGGTGCCTCTTCTATGGCCGGGTCCCGTGTCGTTTTGGCCGTCGGCCGCTTGACACGGGTGTCGATAAGAGATGACCATAGGGCCGTTTTTTAACACGGGTTGTTGCATAGGTGATACCGCAGTTTGTGCAAGTCTACGTGAAAGGTACAGCTCTATTGAGTAGGTTTTAGTAAATTAACAGGTCACAATTATCTGCACGTCAACTAGTTAGAACTACAAAGGATGATTTGGGACTTATCAAACTAAATATAAGTACGAGGTGGGATTTCTCAGCCGCGCAACAGCTGGCTGCAACGACGATATTGTGTTTTGGGCAGCTAAAAGTCTTGGATGTATTCGATAATTTGCTTGTATACTGTTAGTTGTTGTAACATACTACAGAAAAATTTTCACGTAAATATCTCGCAAGCTAGGTATAGTAAACGTACCGAGTATCCGTAGAGATTTCAAATAAGCATACGCCGCTCGGAATGTGGCGCAAATACAATTACGAATCTTTATATACTACATAGGTCAGAAAAAATAAAAAAGTTAATACACCTTTTCAGACTCAAGTTATAATCTAGAATTACGCATAAAATCGCCTTATCAGTTTAACTGTGGTCAACAAGACTAGTCACACCACCAAGTCGCCGCACAGGAGGCGGCGTTTCGCCAAGGGCAACAGATGGCGGAGCTAGCATCACTATAAAAATCGCAGTGGCCAGATAGCTTGATAATCAGGAAATATTCATGATCGCTAGAAAAACTGTTGCTAGAACCATTGGAAGACCACCGATTGTGCTTGCAAAGCGCTACATACGGGCCACAGGCCCGGACAAGACTGGTGTCGTCGCTACACCACCCGCACCTATGGCTCCGCCTGCTTCCGCGGTTGGATCCACCCCTTCTATCGGGCCAAACACCACCGGATACCAGTTTCTCAAGAGTTTGGCCATGTCGGACCTCTTGTGCTACATGATGCTGTCGACCATGACTACATCGAAAGCCACCATTAACGCCGCCACCAAGCTTATGCCTTATACGCCAAACTTTGTTGTCAAGAAGATTGTTTATCCCGTCTACTGCGGCGGAGAGACCTTTGATGAAGTTTTGAATACCGGCCGCAAGTTTTTGAATCGCGGAATTGGCAACATGATGCTCAGCTACTCGGTCGAGGACGCTGACGGCACTGGCTCGTCCAAGCTACTCGACGAGGCGGTCGGCAAGATCAAGGAGTCGATCGATAACATTCTCGTTAAGCAGTACGACGCTGCAAAGCAACTGTATGCCCGGGGCAAGATCGAGACTGCTCCTGCCTCTGGCTACATTGCCCTCAAGCCTACCGGCCTTACCAAGAGCGCTACTCTTGCTCTTCAAAAGTGGAACGATCCTGCTAACGCCCAAGTATGGGAAAACTATCTTGACACTTGCCGCGATATCTGCCGCTATGCTCGTGACCGTGGCGAGGGCAAAGTTGTGGTTGTATTTGATGCCGAGAAAACTCATCTGCAACAGGGTGTCTATGCCGCCCAGCGCAAGATGATGGAGGAATTCAACCGCAACGGAAACGTGATTGTTGCTGGTACTGTCCAGATGTACCTTCAGGGAAGCGTTGATCTGATTGCCCACGAGATTGACTTGGCACGCACTGGCGGATACCAAGTGGCTATGAAACTCGTTCGCGGTGCCTATATCCACTCTGAGCCTGACCGCTGGAATGTCATTCACCGTACCAAGGAGGACACGGACTTGTCGTACAACGCTGGTGTTGAGCTGATGCTTGATGAGGTTGTCCGTGGCTGGAAGGAGCCAAACTACACGAGTCCTGTGGGCCGCGTTATTGTTGCGAGCCACAACGCCGATAGTTGCTTTATTGTTGACGAGCGCATGCGACGCGAGGCTCCATTGAGCTACGATGCTATCAAGGATGAATCGGTTGTTTTCGGTCAGCTCATGGGCATGGCTGAGGATCAGAGTGCCGAGCTCGCTCGCCGGGGCCGCAAGGTTGTCAAGTACGTTCCGTGGGGACCCATTCGTGAAACCAAGGAATATTTGGTGCGCCGTCTAGAGGAGAACGGCGATGCTGCCCGGGAAGGAGGATGGGGTCTTATTAGAGCTGGTTTTGGAGAGCTTGCTCGTCGTGCTGGTCTCCGAAACTAAGCGTGCAGTGTCTCCCTACATGTATCGCCCGTGCATTTCCCTTTTTGCATATAACGAATTACGACCAATGCATTTCATTATGAAGACACTAAGAATATATCTAAATTACTACCCACCACTTTCTACTCTAACATCAAACTGTGGACCCACTTGATATGGGCTAGGGTGTACCTGCATAACAAAGACCATTGTTACCTACGACGCGTCAATTCGTTTGTTATACGTACAAGGCCACTTTTCTTTGCAAAGAATGGCCAGCAATCTGACAAGATGCGTGATAGTGCTGCGTCTCGACTAGTTCTAGACAGATGCTGTGAGGCGGTTTTTTGCCGCATATGTCAACCAACCTGCGTCGATCTGTCCGGCACAGAATTCGCGCAAGGCACTTATGACTGGAGCAACTGTGGAGGGCAATTAGCAACACAAGTATGTTTACAGTATGTTTGCTCTAGTGGTGCACAGAGTTACCAGTCGAGCTCACCTACCCAACAATAGGTCCAGGGACGTGTGCGTACCAACTTGGACTTTCCCATTCTAAAGGCGGCTTGACACGATTGACAAAAACGGCTACGGCACTGGCTCGATATCTACGAGGGCTTCCTCTAATGGCTGATCCAGGTAACAGTAGAACGCCGACGTCGTGCCCGATCCCCGCATTGACCGACGCCTGGTGCTGGTCATTCTGGCGAACCTGACGGCGCTGAAACAAAATATGTACAAGGACTCGCGTGTAACTCAATGAACTAGCTCACATATCCCAGGCATTGGCTTTCCTCCCAAGCGTTGGCAGCATCTCCTAACGCATGTGCACATTCCGCACGTCCACAGGCACGCATTTGACCTTTCTCAGGATATTCAGCAGGGCCCCCGCTTGTTGATCTACCCTACTACTAATAGTTCTGATAAAATGCCAAAAAACGTCGCCAGCACTCCAGTCTGGAGGGGCAAGGCCGGACCTAGCGTGGCTGGACTCCAATCTTGTTTTGTACAAAAAAATACTGACGCGCAATTGCGGCTCGGCCCCAAGGCCAACAGGGCTAGGTCTAGCCCTTTGCCACGGCTTTGCTGTGTAGGCCCGCGATGACGATGGAGGTTGAGTCCAAGACTTTGACAAGCTGATTGTCACAAGAGCCACAGGCAATCTCAGCAATAGTTGTCAAAACACTTGACTGCTCATACCTTTGTCTGACGTGTCCGACTCGGCCAGAACAATGGACGCAGTAGCTAATAAGCTAGGACAATCGCGGGACCAGCTTGAGCAGCACTCCGACACGGCCGCCAAAGTCGTTAATAGCCAGTCGCAAGATGCCAATGTGTCATCTCCTGGTGTTGGCGCAACACCCGATGACGTTAGACGCCAGGTGCGTGATGCGTTGCGCGGGAACACAGCGGTAACTTCCACCGAGAGGCCGCCGGGCTCGTCCAGCAATGACAAGCCTGCGGGGACCGCGGTGCCAATTGCAGCTCGTGCTAATACCGATGCTGTCAATGCCGGTGTTGGACAGCAACAGGTGAGTTGAAACTGTGTCAAGACTTTGTCAAGGAGTTTTGTGGCGCAACTACGGTATGGCTCGCAGACAGGACAGTTCGCCCAATAGTGGCGATTGCTAGTGGTATCGACGGGTGCCTGATGTATTTCGATCGTGCTCGTCAATTCCTCGGCACTCGAGGTGTCAGCCAGTCTTTGAAGTGGCAGTAATTTACTAACTCTAGGGTGGCCAGACGGCCGCAGACGCGTCGACAGCGGGCCGTGCTGCTCCCGCTGCCAAAAATCCAGAGCAAGTTATGCCAAATGCTCAACAGCAGGTAAGATTCCTCACAGATTTTCGCGGCTTTATCTCAGATTTGACGTGACTTTATCAAAGATTATAATAAGGGGTGAACACTAACATTGCAGGTGAATAATGCGCCACAGCATTATGGACAGGCAATATCTGAGCCTACGAGCCAGTCTCAAAAGCAACTGCCGTCGCAGCAAGCGCATCCTCCAACAGCAAACGGCAAATCTCAGCAACTCGCTCCCCAGCAACCGGTACGAGCCGGAACGCCGCAGAAGCCTGCCCCTGATGGTAAGCAGGCAAATGCACAATCGCCAGCTGCAAAGCCAACGGAGGCCAAGCCAATTGTTCCTAGTGCAGACGGCGCCGTGACTCCTGCCCCATCGACCAAGTCTGCCGCCTCTACAAAGAATCTGCCTGTGTCCAAGAACGTGGACCCCGCCATTGTCGAAAAGGCCGCCCAGGATAAGCTTAGTCTTATGAGACAGAGAAGAGGCAAGGAGCCTGTTGTCGGATGGAAAGAAATGGGAGGATGGGATGAGCGTGCCCGCCTTACCAGTAACGAGGAGGCGCAGTCGCTGCTTGACCGCAGCACCATGATTGAGTCGTATGTTAGTGACTTTTATTATGGCGACTGGTACCACAACACTGTTTTGATCTTTTGTGCGTGCTTCTTCTCGTGGCTCGCTGGCCGCCTCGGTGGCGGCATCCCGTGGATGTCTGTGGTGCTCATGTTTGCTGGTACTGCCTACCGCACTAGCATTCGACGGTTGCGCCGTAACTTCCGCGACGATATTGTGAGACAGCTCGCGCTCAAGGCCATCGAGTCCGATGTTGAAACGATGGAGTGGCTCAATACGTTTCTTCTGAAATTCTGGATCATTTACGAACCCTCGCTGTCTCAACAGGTTATTACAATTGGTAACCAGGTGCTTGCCGATGCCACACCTGGCTTTATTGAGTCTCTTACCATTGACCAGTTCACACTTGGTACCAAGCCACCGCGCATTGAGCACGTGCGCACGTTTCCGAAAACCCAGCCAGATGTGGCTGTCATGGACTGGAAGTTCTCCTTTACCCCTAATGACACTGAGGACATGACTGCCCGTCAGCTCAAATCGAAGGTTAATCCGCGCATCCAACTTGGTGTTCGCATTGGCAAGGGCGTAGTGTCCAAATCTCTGCCTATTCTTGTTGAAAACATGTCCTTTGCAGGAGAGATGCGTGTGCGCATCAAGATGATGCCGAATTTCCCCCATGTTCAGACAGTCGATGTGTCGTTTCTGGAGCCGCCAGAGTTTGATTTTGTTCTCAAGCCGATTGGTGGTGATACGTTCGGCTTTGATATCAATATTATCCCTGGTCTCAGCAAGTTCATCAAGGAGATGGTCGATGCAAACATTGGCCCAATGCTCTATGCTCCGAATGCCTTCCAGCTCAATGTCGAGCAGATGCTGTCGGGCGCTGGTATTGATGCGGCAATTGGCGTGCTTTCTGTCTCTGTCAGGCGCGCAAAGGATCTTGTTGGTACCGACGTCAACCCCTATGTCACGTTTAGCTTTCAAGACAAGGTCGATGCCGGCCGGACCTCGATCAAGGAAAAGACTAACAATCCTGTCTGGAGCGAGACAAGACATTTGCTTGTCAAGAATCTCAATGATGTTTTGGAATTGAATGTTCTCGACTTTAACGACTTCCGTAATGACAAGTCCATTGGGGTTGCTTATTTTACTCTGAAGGATCTCCGTGATTCCCCTCACATTGAGGATATCTCAGCCAACATCACGTCTGGTGGTAAGACAAAGGGGTCTATTACGTATGATGTTTCGTACTCGCCTATTCTTCAAGGGAGGACTTTGGATGATGGCACTATCGAGGCACCACCAGATACTAAATCGGGTATTGTCCAATTCAACGTGGTTCAGTGCAAAGACCTTGACGCAAGGCGCTCCTTGGTTGGCCAGCTATCAAGTTATGTCGAAGTCCACTTTGACGGCAAGGTGGTTCATTCGACAAAAGTTGTCAAGAGTAACAATAATCCACCCTTTGACTCAAGTAAGGAGCTTGTTGTTCCCAACAAGGCCAATGCAAAGTTCACCGCTGTTGTTCGTGACTCGCGTACAGGCAAGGAACCAGATCCTGTGGTAGCAAAGTATTCGGGCAATCTTTTATCTCTGATCTCTTCCACTACCAAGGGCAGTGCTTGGTTTAACCTCGTCCCCCAAGGCCAGATCCAACTGCAGGCTATCTTCAAGCCTGTCACCCTCGCTGATGTTGGCGGCAGTAGTTACGTGGAGCCAATTGGCGTTCTCCGTATACACATTCGCAATGCCAAGGACCTTCGGAACCTCGAGCATGTCGGCAAAGTCGATCCGTATGTTCGCATTTTGAGCAATGGAATCCTGCGGGGCCGTACACATGCGTTTGAAAGTACTTTGGAACCCAACTGGGATACGGTTCTTTTTGTGCCCGTACAGAGCGAAGGTCAGGACATCACCATTGAGTGTATGGATATTGAAAAGATTTCAAAGGACCGCTCGCTGGGTTCGTTTCAAATCGATGCAAACAAGTACATTCAAAGCGACGGCAAGGGCTCATATCTTCCGTATGACAAGGAGCAGATAGAATCAGGTGTGTTTGAAATGCCTGGTAGGGGCCCCAAGGGAACGTTGTATTATAGTATTGAGTTCTACCCTGCCACTCAAATCGTGGATCCTGACCAGGTTGCTGAATTTCGCGAAAAGAAAAAAGTAAAGGAGCGAGAAATGTTGGCCAAGAAGGCCGCAAAAGGAGCAGACAATAACAAAGCACAAACCAATGGCGACCTTGAGAACTCGGGCCTCTCTGACGATGATGATGATGGAACTGGAGTAGTCGACATGCCGCTCGAAGAGCAAATGAAATTTCAGAGTGGCGTACTTGCTTTCGCATTTTCAGATGTTATTGGTGCCCGACCAGATACGTTCATTCGCGTTCTTATTGACCAAGGCGCGTTCCCGGCGTTTGTTAGTTCGCGACTTCGAAGCTCGAGGACTCGTATCACCGGAACTGGTGATGCCATGGTGCGTGAACTCGAGTGGTCCACATTCACTCTCCAAATGGTTTCCAAGGCCTCTGGTAAGAGCGCTGGCGATATTCTTGCTGAAGTCACGGTGCCTACAGCAAAAGTTCTCAGAAATTGCTATTCACAGAAGGCGGCTCTCACGCTCAGTGGATCTGCCGGAAAGTGTCAAGTCTACCTCCGCACGCGATACTTCCCAGTCCATATGGAACTTAACCCTGTGGATTCGATCAACAACACCGGCACTCTACGGGTAGATGTATTGGATGCGTCTGATGTCGAGGCCGCGGATAGAGGAAACAGATCTGATCCCTATGCTATCTTCAAGTACAATGGCGAGAAGGTGTACAAGACTCAAACCCAGAAGAAGACGCTGAATCCCATTTGGAACGAATATTTTGAGTTGCAGCTTCCTAGGCGTATTGGACACGCGCTGCGTGTCGAACTCTTCGACTGGGATATCGGCCCTGGCCAAGATGACTTCCTTGGCAATGCTGCCATTGATTTGGGTCAGCTCACACCTCACGAGCCTGAAGTCATTGTTACTCCGTTTGACACGAAGGGAACCATACGACTGAGGTTCCTATTTAAGCCAGAGTACGTGCGAACTGGTCCAAAGGCCACTGAAGATGCTCTCACCAAGCTCTCGGGCACAATTGGTGCGCCAGGCAAGATGATCACAGATCTTGGCGGCGCCTCGGTCAAGATGATGGGTAATGCTGGCTTAGGTGCCGCTGGGGCTGCTGCTGGAGTCGCTGGAGTTGCTTCTGGGGCTGTCGGTGGTGCTGTCGGTGGCGTGTCTACTGCTCTTGGAGGAGCTGGCCAAAAGGCAGGTGGGCTTTTCAAGAGTTTTGGTCGCAACAAGAAGAACCAAGTCGAAGATGTTGGTGACACCAGCGCCCTTACTATGGGATCTGCTACCGGTACCGCTGTAGGGGCAGCTACTGCTGATGGCTCTTTTGCTGACAACTCGTCGCAGCTTCTTGCTCCGCCAGATGCGATGTCGTCACCTGTGTCTTCGCGCCATCGTCGTGCTGGCTCAGTAAACAGCACGTCATCTGCAGCAACGTCTGCTGCTAAGGGCCATGGGAGGGTGACTCTTCAGACAATCAGAGGATTTGAGAGCTCTCATCTTCAAGTCCGTGCTTACCTTGCGGGCAAGCGAGAAAAGGAGTTGTACAAGTCAAAGACAGTCAAGTCCGATGGCACGGACACTCGCCTTGATGACACTTTTACTTTTAGGGCCGCACCCGACTCTGCTGTTATTTTCAAGGTGAAAGAGCACAAGAGCCTAGGTCGTGACCAAGATCTTGCCCAGGGCATAGTTCCGCTTACCAACGCCGGTGAGCAGACGATCCCCCTGGGTGATGGCCAAGGTGCAATGGTGGTTGCGGTCGAATACAATACGTAAATATCTAATCAGCTATACTATTATTATTTTTATGCAAGTTCGTAGGACACAGTCCCCAGACGAATGTCTATTTAATGTTTGCTAAGCGAGAAGTGTTGAGATGGACGTTGATGTCAAGACGATCAGTCTGATCTGCAATCGCGTCGAGACGCTCATTTTGTCGTGTGATTTCCTCGTTGGTTG
>JAJLWU010000686.1:0-20455 GCA_030570855.1 Tardiomyces digboiensis | reverse complement strand
AACTCCAACAACCTGACTAATTGGACATCCTACAGTATTTTGAGGCATCGTGATGTTCGGAAGCGAGCAGAGTGTCTTCGCTATTTTATTCAAGTGGCAGAACTATGCCGCAAGAATAATAACTTCTCTTCTATGTATGCCATCTATTCTGCTCTTTACTCATCGGTCATCCATCGACTCAAGCGAACTTGGGACCTAATTGCGGACAAGTACATTGCGCAGCTTGACAATATCGGACGCCTGATGAACACATCTCGAAATTTTTCAGAATATCGTGATTTGCTAAGGATGGTTCAAACACCGGCGGTACCATTCTTCGGAGTCTACCTTTCTGATCTCTTATTCGTGGAACAGGGAAATCCAGATTTTCTCGATAGCGACCGGCATTTCATCAACTTCGCCAAGCGCAAAAAGACAGCCGACATTATCTTATCGATTCGAGCTTTTCAAACAACTGCGTATATCTTTGAGGAGATACCCGAAATTCAGGCGTTCTTGACGAGCGGCCTCGAGGAAGCTCCTTCTATTGAAGACCAATACTCACGGTCTCAGGAGCTTGAAAATAAGCAAAATGTTAACGACAAGGTTGCGAGGATTCTTGAAGAAAACGGAATACTGATATAGTTCTATTTTTTTAATGAAGGAAAAAAAAATTAAGCAACTTTGATATTATAAACACTCCTCGCATTCTGGTTTTGTTTTCGACTTACTTGAGAACGAGCCCCCGGGACGGCAAGATCTACTTGGCTGTTATGAAACCATATGCTTATACAGACTGGTGACAAAACGCTAGTTTACTCCCTTTCTAACGGCATCTTGACGCTCTTCCCAAACCGTCTTGCCAGAGCACGAGCAAACCGACTTCATATTCTCCCAAACTCCAGCCGAGCGAGCCAACACGCCAGCAAGCGACGACGCCGTAACTGCATTCCTCTGTTGGCTCACAACCATACTCCTCCCAATAAGATCTGATATACCAATATTTTTTCTAAAGAAGGCAGAGCCCTGGAATCCGCCTTTGGCCATGAGGTCATTCAGTCCAGGAGCGGTTGTCTCGCCGCCGTCTTCGGTTACACTTAATTCACCGAGATATAGTTTCTCTGGTCCGGTCGACAAAGGACCCTCAGACACATCTCCGCTAGATCGTACAGACACATGGTAATTGCCACGGGCAAGGCTGTTCAGAGATATGTCAAATAGCGTGGAATCAGGGCCCAGTGACACAATTCTAGCGAGACCCTTGACGGGCCTCTGCTCATCAACGTCCAAAAATGACTCCAAGATACACACGGCAGCCGTATTGGGCTTTCCAGTACCTCGCACAATGGCGTCCTTACCAATTCCTTGGATTGATCGGACAATGACTGATGGCGGTGCATTTCCGTCGACAGCAACCGTCTGTTCCTTCAGATCACATTCGACGTTGTTTATACCGTTTACATTTTTGAGGACAGCTTTGACGCTGTCACAGCACCCATCACAGTGGAGTGGTACCGCAAATAGCGTCTGTCGTTAGGCACTCGTCCATAACTCTAAAAGACTCTGACATCACTCTCCTCCAGAGATGGTCAAACTGAGTTGAACCAGTACCGTCAGCTAAACGCACGGAAAGCCAGCTCAATGGAAACAAGACCACATCGCTTACCGTAAAAGACTCGTCTGTACCTTCAACTGTCATTGCTATGAGCTGAAATCATGTGGGCCGACAATTAATAATGGACCACGCGGGATCGCATATTAAAAGAATATATGCTGTCAGCTGTGCATGAGCACCCGCGGCTAGCTGACCTTAGGCGGCGCTCCCATAGAGAGGAAGTGGTCGACTGAAGGCCTGTTGCGAGTTTGAGCCTCGGGTGAAAGAGGAATGTTTTCACGGATATCCCAGTTGGGTAAAAATATAACGGACGAATTCGAACAGGTAGTCAGCGGGGCACGAAGTCCTCAGAGTAGTGGAGCACCAAGCCGAGATTCAAGGGCTGGCGAACGCCCGGCAGTCAATCCGGCCGTAATAGTGGAGCGCAATGCACATCTTATGACAAGAGCAACACCGGACCCAGCTACTATGGAAATGCCGGAGTCAGCCAGTGATATTTCGACGAATCAGGGCAGCGATTTGACGGAAGCATCTAAGCAAGAAGAAATTGTGGCTAGCAAACCCAATGAGCTTCCACCATCCAGCAGTCCTAATAATACAGACAATAATCCAAGTGAAGGCGACGAGCTTTCCAAGGACATTCAGTCAAAGCTAAGGAAATTCGCCAAATATGAAGACAAATATCCACGTATGTGCTTTGAAGTTGTTTAACAAGCACCCACAGATTGAACGAGATCTAATAGCAGAGCTGCTACAGGCTTACCGGATTGAGAAGAAGAAAGCAGAATTGGTTAAGCAGTTCGAGAAGGTTCTTGCAGAGCATACCCCATGTCAGTCAATAACAGAGACCACGACTCTCATTGAGTACCTCAGCAGCCTAACGACTAAGAATGAGATGGTCAATGCGGAATTGAAGCGTATTTCGGAAGAATATAGTGAAACCCGCAAAAAGTTGGAGGCGAGCAATGAGACGCTCAAAAAGGAGCTGGAACAAGTCAAGAGCTCTGCGGAAATCGATGCGGAGAAGCGTGGGGAGCTTCAGCAGCAGGTGGCTCGTTTAACAAAAGAGGCTGTAGAGGCTTCAAAAGCAAGCGAAAGCACTGTAGAGACGCAGGAGCTAGAAAGCGCAAACAAGAAGCTAGTCGAGGACTTGAAGATTGCCAATGTAGAGCTACATGATAAGAAAACACAAGTCGATGATTCAAGGAAAGAGATCGGCGAATTGAATCAAAGAATCCATGCGGCAGAAGCAAGCTTGAAGAGTGCTCAGTCTGAGCGAGACTTGATACGAGAGGAATTGGCATCCGCAAAATTGGACCTTGAGACCATGAAGCAGGATCACGCCATCGTGATGGAGAAGAAAGATGAGCTGGAACGACACGTGAAGCAGTTAGAAGAAGCGCTTGTGACTGAGCAGGCAAAAGTGCACTCTAGAGTACAATCAGCTACTCCCACGGCAACAAATGGTGACATCCCTGGCGGATCTACATCGAAGAACAAGAAAAAAAAAAAGAAGAAAGGTGGTCTAGCAAGTGGAGCCCCGGAGTTGTCTCCTCGTACGACGCTATCTAGTCCAGTTGCGGATATGGATACAGCTTCAGTGGAGTCGCTGGCCACGCTTCGAGATGAAAATGTTAAGCAACGGGCTGAAATTGAGTCCCTACAGGACATGGTTAAGAGTATCGGACAAGACCTTGTTGATGCAAAGGAATCTCTCAAAGAAAAAGCCGGCGAGCTTGAGAAGACACGTACAGCTCTGGAAGAGCTGGAAAAAACTCATGACGATTTGAAGCTCGAACATGCCGGAGTGAGGCATTCACTGGATGAACTCAAGGCTAGCACTGGTACCGCTTCCGACACGAAAGCAGAGTTAGAAAAGAAGCTAGAAGAAGCCGAGTCCAAATTAAGAGAGTCCTTAGAGCTTGTGGCCGAGAAGGAGACAGCACTTGCGGCGGCCAGAGTGGAAATAAAAGATCTTAAGAATCAAATCACCAAACTGGAAGAACAAGTCTCGAGTCTTGAGATGCAAGCCGAAGATGCCGTACTTGTGGCTGCGGACAACGCCAAATTGAAAGAGGAGTTGCAGTCTACAAAGCAAATTTCAATTGAGAAAATAAGAGCTGCTGAGGCAGAGGTTATAAAGCTGCAAACTGGAGTCAAGGAAAAGGAGACCAGTTTGAGCAAGATGCGCGCGCAGGTAGAAACATTCGAGAAACGTGTAGCAGATTCAGAGGAGGTCAAAACAGCATTGGTCAATCTTAAAGCTAAACTTGAGGACCGTATTACAACTCTGCAACAGACAAACAAACGCACACAAAGCGAGCGGGACGAGATATTGAAAGAGCGTGACCAAGTAAAGCGAGAGCTCAATTCCCTGAGGGACTCGCTAACCGGAGTTGAAAACGAACGCAGTAAACTCGTTGCAGAACTGGTAAAGACGAAGAGCCTTGCCGAAGTAGCTGATTCTGATAAGAAGAAAGCAGAGCAACTGGGCGAGAGCTTACGAAGGCAGGCCGAGGAAGTCAGTATGCGAATGTCCGAGTCCGACACGAGAGTTGAAGCACTGCAGACCGAACTGTTTGAAGCGCAACGGCATCTCCAGGAGCGCATTCGCGAAGCTACAGCTATGCGTCGATTGCTGAATGAGAGCGAAGAGAGTCAACAGACCCGGTTGCGCGATGCTGAGGATGCTGTAAGGAACCTCAAAGAGGAGCGAGACCGGTTGGAAGAGGAAGTAGCGGCTATGTCGCGGCGAAGGGTAAGAGATTTGGAGGAATTGCGTAGCAGAAACGCCGAGCTCACCCGGATGAAGACGTCTCTGGAGGAGGAGATCACACGGACACGCCACGAAGTGGACGAGCTACGCGCGAGTAGAGACCGCGTCGACACGATTGCGGCAGGGGAGCGAGCCGAGTTGGAAGAGTCAAGGGCCCTAATAGAGCAATTGCGAGAGTCCTTGACTTCAGCTGAGGCGTCTGCAAGGGATTGTGAGAAACTCAACCAAACACTTAAGCAGGTTACTGAAGAAACGCAGCAAAAGTATGAGAGACTTCAACGGAATCAGCGAACGCTCAATGAAGATCTCAAGGCGCTTCAAGCAGCGAACACACGCATGAAGAGCAATGACAACATTTCTCCACCAAAGTCGTCACAGTCATCAGTTGTAAGCATTGACCAGTCGTTGGTTCCACCAGCCGGAAATTCAAAGGTGAATCTGGCCTACATTAAAAATGTCTTGTTAGGGTTTCTCGAGCACAAGGAGCAGCGACAACAACTGCTGCCAGTGGTGGCGACTTTACTCGAGTTTAAAGAGAACGATGAGCAACGCTTCTGGAGAGCCTTGCAAGCGAAGTGAGATCAAGTATTGCCAATTATACTGGATGCAATATATTTTTCCACTAAACGACATGTAAGTTAACAGATACTATATGGTATTTGGAGCAAGCAACAGCATATTTCGATTATTAGCAGCAGGGGTAATATTTTTAGGTCAAGCTTGGAACCTGTATTGACGACGACGCTGCCGACTGACTGCTTGCTCCGTGAATCCTATTGATTTTGGTACCACGGTTCATTGTCTCCTGCACATTCGGCGGCTGTCATTTGGTTATCGGAGACCAATTTAGACAATTGAATTCCAATATTAACTGTTTTTATAGTCGAGTCATGCTCCAAGATAAGCGCATTTGGGGATTCTCGTTCCCAACGTAGCAAATCACGGTATACTTCCTTTTCTGATTTTGAGTTTGTGTTCACTTTCCAATCGTATGTGTCTCGATCCCAAAATACCGTTTTAAGATTAAATTGTCTAGAAATTGCTCTAACCCTGTTATCTATCGCTCCATAGGGTGGTCGAAAATACCTGGGTATGATGCCTGCTGTGGCATTCATTGCCCATATTGACCATTGTAATTGTGCTACAATATCCTCGTTACTTAGTCTCGGTAAAGATTGGTGACTCCAGGTGTGAGTTCCTAATAAATGACCCTGCTCGTATTGGATGCGAAAGGTATCGGGAAACCGGACGACGTTGAGCCCTAGTGTAAAAAATGTAGTTTTATGCGTGAGCTCTTTGAGAAGTTTTGGTGTGCTTGGGCTGGGTCCGTCATCAAATGACTGCGATATCGTTGGACATGTAAGCACTTCTCCTGGCGCGACACACCTGAAGCAATCAAATGAGCAGTGGCTTCGACGCACTCCAGAACAGTCTCCTGATTCCCGAGGCAAAATGTCGTCTGGCACTATGGACAAGTCGATTTCAGGCATTGGTATGTAAGGAGGGAGCGCCCCCGGCCAATGTGTCATTCCAGTAATATCTCTCAACCACCTTGGAAATGGCTCTTTAAACTGGACAAACACCATTTCGCTTTCGGCTGTACCTGACGAGGCAACACTCTGCCAGAAACAAGTAAATTGAGCACACAGAGTCCACAGACGGAGCCTCATGTTCAGGCATGGGCTCGTACACCTCTCTAGTGTTTACCATTGTAGCACATTCTATACCGTGGCACTGCATCTAGCATGAAGTTGGTCACTTTTCCGTCGCAGGCGTTATGCGCAAACTGATAGAGTCGCTATAAGGCAAACATGAATTAGGAATAAAAACATGTTAATTTATTCTGGTATTTATGGGACTGTTTCAATTTACCAATTTTTCTCGACGAGAAATCAAGAATCACGAGATATGGAAATTGGCAACAATCCGTAGCTGAATGGTAATCGTTACTGTAGATCAGTGGCTGTCAGCACTGCGTGCCTATCCCAAGTCCGCTAGGAACACAGTTACCCTGCGATAATCCATCAACAGACTGTTTGAAGCCATCGGTTGCTCAGGCTGTCAATAGTGTGGGCGTGAGGAGAATTGAGTAAAGGAGGAGGAACGGAGTTGGAGGCTTTAGGGCAATTGATAATTTTGTGTGGATTCGGCAATAATCAAATGAATACGCAATAAGACAAAACGTGGTGGCCGGTCCTGGAGAGACAATTCATATTGCGTTTACAACTTGAGCGGGTATTGCAAACTAGACGTTTAGATTCTTCTTCCAATAATCAATAATGAGCACACAAACGTCAGTGTTGCAATCCGATGTGTTCAGCTGCCTTAATCTCAAGTCGCCATCGAGATTTAATCTAAGTTCGGTTCATTTCTATGCGGCCACTCACGAAGGGGAGGATAACAGAACCAGAGTTGGAAAGCCTGGTACAGAGCTGTCCATTCAAGGGAGACCAGTGTTGTCGCTTTCTGTCGACAAGCAGACGAGCAATGTTATGGCCCTTCGAAACGATGACCGTCTAGTTGAATTTGTCCTGGTAAGTTTTGTATTTTTTTTGTGGAGCCGTGCCTATGATCCTTAGGCTGGCGAAAGTATTTGATGATTCCTCACAAGAAAACAGTACGGGTTCTTGAGAGCGTTTATTTTCGGGTATTTTCTAACAAAGCAGGACGAAACGGGCCAATTAATGCTAAAAGTTCCTTTTGCACCTGTCATTGCCATCAATTTCCGACTTCAGTTGTTGGTGACTCCGAGCAATGGTATAAGTAATCTTACTTTCGTTTCGACTGGCTCTGTGAAACATCTAGATAGTTTCATCAAGAACGAGTTCTTTCACAATCCGAATATCCAAAAGAATGACAACGTTGTCCTGTTGGGAGACTACAATGCGGATTCTGATCATCCGCAGATGATCAGCATTGACTTTGTGTGGCAGTGTCACGCTCCGCAAGAGGTTACAGCCGATAAGGGATATAGAACTGTTGTTTGTTTTGCTGAATATGACAAGAAGGAGCATGCCTTGCAGCAGCTGGCGACTATGACTGTTTATATTGAGGGCTCGCCGCCATATTTGACGGAACATATACCTGTTCCAATGCCGTGGACGGCCACTTCCGCGACAAAAGGATCTCCTCTACCTGTCCCTTTGGTTGTTGATCCGGGCTCGGACTCGCGCTTATTCAAGTTTTCACCAGACGTGCCCTTTAGCCCGGTTTTTACTAGGTCAGAGGCCGCGCGAGAGGCTGCACCTTTTCCAGCTGTTTTGTCCCCTACAGAGCTGAGCCCTCCAACTGGAAGTCTATCTGGAATGCTTGAAGCGGGGCCGGAAAACATCGACCAGGTGCTTCAGACGGAAAAAAAGTCGATGATAATTCCCCGTCCAGATGGCGACAGCACCGTTCAGCCAGAGGATGGGCCGTTGTTTCGTGCGACTATCTCGAGCCTTGAGAAGAAGACAACTTACCTTAAGTCTCGCGTAAAAAAGCTGCTGAAGCGGTCGATTCTTATATATGAGCGCCAGATGGCCTTGGTTGAAGCACAAATGCTATTTGTGCAGGCACTTGAGGACCTTGCAAAATCGGAAATTCCTGCCTTTGAGCCGCTTCTTTATCACTATTTCGACCGTGCTCAGTTGGGAGGGGAAGGAGGTGTCATCGAATTCAACAGGCAGTGTGCATTTGACATGAACCTCCACGTCATTGAGCCGCTTAAACGCCTCTATGAACACGAAATCAAGCTGTTTGATTTTCGCAAGCGACAGTTTGACGACGAATCCAGCCAATACTACTCATGGCTATCGCGGTATTTATCAATGAAACAAGAAGCCAAAGGGAAAAAGAAGCTCGATGGAGATTCCAAATACGTGGAGAAGCGTAAGGCATTTGAACTGTCAAGGTTTGACTATTATTCTTACATGCAAGATTTGCATGGTGGCCGGAAGCAGCAAGAAGTGACGCACCAAATGGCCCTCTATGCTGAGAATGAGTCGAACCGGCTAATTATGATTGCAGAAAAAGTTAAAGGGACTATAAAACCAAATCTCGACAGCATTGTGGAGGAGTTTAAGGATGCCAATAAGGACTGGTCGAGACAACGGACTGAGCGCGAGGATCGGCGGCGTGCATTGGAGAGATCAATTGTAGCACAAGGAAGTGACATGTCCAGCACCGTCGCATCTTCGACTCCTGGTGGTGGGGCTCTGTTGGCTTCGAGTGAGCCCACGAATGAGGGCACCCAGCCTGTCCCAGTGTTGCGCGTCAACACCCAAGGACTGGGAGTGACTCCGATGGGGCCCCGAAGCGTTGTATATCCGACATCTGCCTCGGTGGGGACCATGGCGACCACAGTCCCGACCAATGATAGTAGTCAGATGGCTACCAGCGATTATGATCGTGATGACCCTAATGAACTCGATGAATTAGATGACTCTTTGATGAGCATCACAGCCGTATCTGGTACGAGCGGACAGGCTGGTGGGCAAGGACGAGCAGGACCAGGAATGGCCTCTACACCTACAACGTTGTCAACTGCGGGAGAGAACGATAAACCTGCAGATAGGAAGGAGGGTCTGCTGTGGGCCATGTCAAGGCCAGGCGGACTCAATGACCCTATTGCGAATCTTAATAAGCCTGGATGGCACAAGTTCTGGGTTGTTCTGGACAGGGGAAAGCTTTGTGAGTACACAAATTGGAAACAAGGACTAGACCTGCATAACGAGCCTATTAATCTAAACGTTGCTCTGGTTCGAGAAGCGCGAAACGCCGAGCGGCGGTTTTGCTTTGAGGTAGTCACCCCCAATTACAAACGAGTTTATCAAGCCACGAGCGATGATGACATGATGTCGTGGATACGGGCGATCAACAATGGAATTTCGTCTTCGCTGGAGAATACTTCGGCAGCTGTTAGACAACCAAGTAAGCCGTCGAAAATCCACCGTGTTTTTAATCGGCATGATGATGGGGACGCCAGAATGGGAAAGCTGCGGGTTGATAACCTGCATATTTCAGACAATGATCACAAGGGTGGAATCGAACGTATAGGGCGGAAGATATCCCTGTCAAAAAACAGAGTATCTGCAAGCAGCCCGGTGTCAACGAACGTGGGGTCGATGCATTCGATGGGAAAGCAACTCGAAAAGTCTGGATCGCCGTTGTTACCGTTCATTCAGCAGCTTCATTCGTCGAACCAGCAGTGTGCAGACTGCGGGTCAACTAATAAGGTCGAATGGATATCGATAAACTTACTTGCTATCCTTTGCATTGAGTGTTCTGGTGTGCATCGGTCGTTGGGATCTCATATCTCCAAGGTACGGTCGCTCACTTTGGACACAGTTTCCTTCAATGCAGAGTTGGTGGAACTCATTCAGTCAGTCAACAACGCTGGAGTCAACGGCATCTGGGAAGCTAGGCTTGATAAGAAGCCCCCAATCACAGAAAGGAACCGGCGTCAGTTCATTACTGAAAAATACGTGGGCAAGAAGTATGTGGAAGAACTTGAGCGGCCAAATGCATACCTGCGGCGAGCAGTGGCGGAACGAAGTGTTCTTAATGTTTTGCGCGCGCTTGCCTCGCGGGCAAATCCCAACTCAAGCGTCGATCCGGCGGACGTGCAAGTTGCTGGAGATGGCAATAAAGTAGAGTCAGAGCCGATATTGACGTTTGCATTACGCACAGCGCCGTCGACTGCTCGTATATTCCCCATTGCAGAGCTGCTGATTCTCAATTCAGCTTCTCTGCCTTTAACACCCCCGGTTGGGCTCTCGCCCGGGGCTGTTAATTACTTGAACGCTAAGTTTGCGCGAGAAGCAGGTGGCCCCAGTTTCTCGCAGAGTGATAGTAGTGCGTCTTCTCACGGCAATGCTAGCCACGCACCGGTTGCGTTGCCATCATCTTTTGACAAGGAAACCAGATCCGATCCTCGCAGGGGCCCCAATAATATGGGAGATAAGTTTCACAAGCGACTGTCGGGTTTCTAGTTAACGGTTTACGTATTCTGTACTAACGTTATGACCGTTTGTGAAGACATAGGGGGCTTACGTGTATAGTGCTACAATTGACTATGCCGTTTGAATGTCATGCGCCGCGCACCGATTAGGTATATGACAAACATCGTCCCGACGCATAGCAAAGTTGTTGTCTTAAATCGACAATCAGGGCTGTCCTACGTTAGGATGTACATTATGATTGATACCAGTAATGCTATACTCCCATTGGACGCAATCAAGAACTTTAAAACTCTCCCTAGTCGATAAATTTCGATTGAAAAGGGCTCAAGGTCGCTTCTTAGTTTGTGGCCCCGTAGTAGATGCAGGGATGTAATTTTACCACTGTTTCTTAGGAGCTATAAAGCAGTTGCTGGAACACATTGTAGCTTTGCACACACCCCCCCGGTTGAAAGTCAAACAAAATTCCTGCTCATTGCACTATCATCAACGTATGAGATCGACGACAACCAAAAGGCATGCAGACTATTACACCGCCCTGCAGCTTGAATCGCAAGAGCATTTCGTTTGCTCACGTACGCACAGTATCGGAGTAATGGCAACACAGTATCGGGATAATGGTGATATACCATGTCGGGGTAATATACATTTTGAACACCCCGTCATTCGAAGGAGAAATGCCAAGAAAGGCAACTGGCGACAAAGGGGTCCCAGAAAAGTGATCACTGTAGCTGCAGCTTGATACATGGGAGAGCATACTTAGGAGAACCTTGAGATCATTGTGCTTGAGTTTCGGCACGCGTCAACAAAAGAGTGTCGAGGTACGAGTACTAGACGTACATGACGCAAGTGGAGACAGACGGTCAATTGCACGAAAGCCAACTATGCAAATGGCAAACCGTTTGATTCACAGAGGTGGAAATTGATGTTAAGTTCCAATATTTTTGTGGGATTGGAGCTAAAGGTGCGTCCCCTTGCAGCCGCCATAAAGCCAAGTTTTTACCACGGCATGTTTCAGTGCCCCTGGGATGCGATCTCGCTCGTAATTCTACCCCCTGCTCGCCGAGACCCGACTAACTAGAAAGAAAACATGACCAAGACCTGGAGCTATCAAAGACAAGACTTGGAACTACCATAACGTGCCCACACGACAAGATGGCCAGCGTAGTGGGTCCCGCCAGGCATCTTCTTGCGTCGTCTGATTGTAAAGGGTTACGTCAACGGTCGACACCGTCAACCTCGGATCCCTCACTGCGGATTTTCTTGGCACAAATTTTTGAAAGGACTTCGCATCACCAGTGACCTCCATGAGCCTTTCTTGGGCTATCGATGCCCCGGCTGTAGAACTAAAAAGCGATGCACATGCCTCTAGGACCACTATGCGTGCCTCGGGCCGTTGTCTCGTACGAGTGATACGCTTCGATAGCAAAGTACGTTGCAAGTACTAAAAGTTGCCCCGTTCGCAGTTGACATCTCTTATAAGCACTCATAAATCTAGAACTCGCTTGCACGATTACGGCAATTGCGAGTAGTAAAAAACATACAAAGTCCACCGACCATCAGTCAAGGACCCTGACCACCGGTGCCGCGCGTCTAGGGCATGGCGCGGGCAAGGGTCAGAACCTGCCACCCGGCTAAAGAAGCACAACCGAAACATGCACTGTTGATTGTTAGTCGATATCTTGCTAGGCAACTTCTTGTGAGGTATCAGTTGAGCCTTGTTTGACCGCAAGCAAGAAAAAAAACAAACAGATTTAGAGCTCTCACCGTATAATACGATGCATTTCCAGGCTCTTGTTGCTTTCATTGCGTTTGTTCGAGCTGCTGGTGAGTAGTTTTCAGTGCTTGGTTGTTGTTACAGGTGAATGGTGGTTGGCGGTTAACTTATCACGGCCTGGTGACTTGACGGGGGGTCGTGGCGTAGCGTATCATATGGATTGACGACTTTGACGGTGCTGTCAGCTAGCTGTTTTGGCTCTGCGTCGTCGTCAGGGCCAAACCAGGGGTTGTTTGGAATTTTTTTATCTGACCCATTTGTGTGCCGGTGATTGCTTGTCAAGTGTGGTGTGCATACATGTTATTGTCTCACAGAGCTATTAAATGTACTTTGGATCTCCTGGGGAGGGCACTCAGTACTTTGAATTGGCTTGTTTACTTTTGAGTACTGTGCAACGGTGGCATGCTGTCGCTGGAGACATAGCAAGGGGCACGCTAGAGCAAAGTATAAGGCAAGTTCTTGGTCCAAGCAAAGTCCATAGAATGTGGGGGAGTCTTGATATGGCCCAAAGGGACAAGACACTCTGTGGCCGGCTGCTTTTTACGATGAATGGTCTGGCGTTGTTCCTCGTCGCTGCTTCGCACGCGCTACGAATCGGCTGTGGCAGAATAGGGCATCCTGACGAGCTACGAGGATGGCGCGCTGTTTGCATTGGCACTTTTATAAAAAGGGTACTAGGACTGTTGGGGGAATGGGATGATATTTTTGGCTACACGCGTATTGTGTCCAAGGCTATGTCACCACAAGGATTCCGTGTCATAGTTTGTCACAAACATAAAACATTTGCAAAGCACTCTTGTGCTTTGAACGCATCTTACTGCCAGTTATACAATGACTGGACTAAGCTGGCGATGCTTGCATTTCTGTTGAGTGGACAAGATCTAGTGGGTTTGGGCAGACTACTGTCTCCCCCATGGGTCTCGTCAAAGGTTGTCATTGTCTGTCACGTGGATTGGTTTATCATTTGAAGCAATGGTTGGAACTCATTTGTTTGCTCGGTCCCTGAACCCAATCAAATAAAAGCTGAGGTGATTGCAAGTCCCACACAATATTGACAGTTTTTCACAAGGCTAGGGCTACCTAAATTGCGGCGACTGATAGTCCACAACAGCAAGCGATACCCAACCTGGACGTGACGAGAGCTCAAACTATAGAGGCTCTTTTGTTTACGTCCAACGAATCTGTCAAGCTGTTGTGTACCAATTCAGGCCAAGGCGTATTCTCTCATATTTGTAATGTGGCTTTGAGTGAAATTTCATATCTTTTCCAGCGAGGGTTTCGGGGTCCCTAGCCCCCAATGCGGCACCCTCTCTTGGTGCACGCTACCAGGGCAGGAAATTGAGTTGCCCCTGCAAAACAGGGCCAATGGCTTTGTACGGCTGTGGCCCTGTTGTTGAGCAAATCCTTTACCGACACTCCAACTAACCTCTAGCCGCTGCCAGCAGCAGCAGCGACACTTGCTCGTCGTCTATCACCGTCAGCTCCCAGAGCGATTTGGATGCTATCAGCAGCTGTACCACCTTCAGCGGCGACATCACCATTTCCGGTGACCTTGCCAGCGCTACCATCAATGGTGTCCAGACCCTCGACGGTAACTTGAATGCTTACAATAGCAGCACTCTCACGACCCTCAGCGCTCCTACTTTGACGAGCATGACCGGAACTTTTAACCTGACTGTCCTCACTGCTCTCAACGTTCTCAGCTTCCCGTTGCTGGTTAATGTGAGCTCGATCTACTGGGTCACCCTTCCGGAGCTGTCGGCACTCCAATTCAACCAGGGTGTGCAAAAGGCTAGTGATGTCTACATCTCCGATACTGGTTTGACATCGCTCACCGGTATCACCCTCTCGGAGGTCAACAGCTTTGATGTCAACAACAATAGATACATCCAGAACGTCACCACAGACTTTGTGTCGGTCTCCGACCATCTTGAAGTGTCGTACAATGCCAAGTCGGTGTCTGTGTCGTTCCCCAAGCTCCAGTGGTGCTCAAACCTGACTTTGTGGTCGGTGAGTGACATTTCTCTTCCATCTCTGACCAATGTTAACTCGTCGCTCAACATCAACAACAACTCGATCAATGGTCTTACTATCCCCAAGCTCCAGCAGGCCGGCGGCGTTAACATCATTTCCAACTCGCAGCTCACCAACCTGTCGTTCCCTGCTCTCACCAAGATCAATGGCGGTCTTGTCATTTCCAACAACTCCGCTCTCCAGAGCATTGTTGGCTTCCCTAAGCTTACTGAGGTCAACGGTGCCATTGACTTTGTCGGTAACTTCAGCCAGGCTCAGATTCCTAACCTTGACGTTGTTTCGGGTGCCGTCAACATCGACTCGTCCAACACGGGATTCAACTGCTCCTTCTGGAACAGTCTCCACACTTCGGGCGATATTCACGGTGACAACTACGTTTGCAAGGCTGCCTCTGTCTCGACCTCGGTCGCCAACCCCGGCTCCAACACCGCTTCTACTGCTGGCACTGGTGGTAGTGCTTCTGCGACCGGTTCTACCTCCAAGTCCAAGGGTGATGCAGTTGGCGTTACCGTTGAGTACTCGTCGGTTCTCGGCGCCGTCTTCGCCTTGCTCTTCCAGTTTGTCTAAATTAGCCACTGGTCCAGCACTCTCGTGAGTTTTGCGCGCGTGTCTTGTCGATGTGTATGTGTGTGTGTGTGTGCGTGTGTGGGTATCGCGCATCGTATTTTTCTTTCCTAGGTTCTGTAATCGTAGCGTTGAAGAATAAAGTATTAATCATGATATGTAGAGACCGTTACGGCTTATGTACTCTTCTATGCGCCGAGAAACCACTCTCGACACATTCTGCTTTTCTTTAACAAGTTTGCGCGCTACTGATGACGACACGCCGTCGGTGCTGGGGTCTGAGATCGATAAAACTACGTGATCGGCCCAAAACGAGGGGATACCAGCAACACGCGAGTTCCTGATATCGTCAACCAAAGTTCGTTGCTTGTCAATGTCCTTCAAAGCTTCTGGAGTTCCAGATACAGAGTCAGGTTGACGAGTTAATGAAAAAATCCAAGCGCCATTCATAAACGGCTCAAGGGTGCGAGTCATGGGCTCGTGGCCACCATAGTAACGAGGGTCGATTATGCGCATAAATGTATCAAATCCCGTCAAAAAAACAATGCGACTCGCGCTTGGGTATCTCTTTTTGAGGCATGTAAACTTGTCAATAAATTTGGCGTGACTTGTGAGCCCAATGCTAGTCTTGTCACACCCCACATCTTGCGCAAACAACTCCATCATGTCTAGCCGATGACAGTAGTCCAAAATGCTCTGGGGTGAGGCTTTGTCGGCGTTTTTGGTTGCAAACAATAGCAATAGTGCAGTGGAGTCATCTGTTGTCGAAAAGTGTTTGAGAGCTCGTTGCACAATTGTTTGGTGTGCCAAATTCGGAGGGTTGAACGACGAATCGAGCACACAGATTGTCCGAGCCGTTGTTAATGGGCCAGGATGAAATATGCGAAGGTCATCAGAGGATTGAACAAACTCGGCCAACCTCTGTTTTGAAGTACTCATTGCCGACAGCAACCGACAGGCAGCCACAACAGGCAGTGTTAAAGTAGGCGCCGCCTTTGCACAATGCACTGCGACCAGCCCCAAGTAAGCACTGCGCATAATCGTCTCCACTACACTGCAAATCGCTTAGAAATCTATGGGGTCATTGACCACTTAAACTTGCTTCTAGGGCAAGGCCAGTATATAGAGAATACTTAGACTACTACAAGTCAACCTTTTCGGTCGGCTGCTCCCCGGTCGCCTGAGGCTCTATATCCTCAAAAGGCTCGGTGGCATCGGCACCAACAGTTTCTTGCTCGCCATCCATATCTACAGCATCAGCAGGGGCATCAGGTGTCTCAGCCTCTAGTGTAGGTTCGGGAGCTTCTTCCTCTTCTTCCTCGAAGTCAGCAGCCTTGCCGGTTCCGGAAGCACTGGCAGGTGCTGTTTCGGCCGCAATTTCGTCCTCGGCATCCTCTTCAGGCTCGGCATCCTCTTTGGGCCCGGCTTCAGGTTTCTCTTCAGACTCAGCATCAGGTTCGGCTTCGGCTCCAGGTTCAGGCTCGGCTTCAGGCTCGACTACTGGCTCAATTTCAGGCTCAGCCTCCCCAAGCGTCTCCTCTGTCACACCATTGATAGCAACTAGCTCAGTATTAAAAACGAGCGTGGCATCAGGGGGAATGACCGCACCCGCGCCAGCGCTTCCATAGCCAAGGTGCGGGGGAATGACAAGCTTTCGCTTCTCGCCAATGCACATTCCTAAAATGCCTTGATCCCACCCAGGAATGACACGGCCAACACCAAGCATGAATTCGATAGGGGCGCCTCTGTTGTGCGAGTCGTCGAAAACTGTGCCGTCAGCAAGCTTACCAGTATAGTGGACGGCCACTTGGTCTCCCTTTTTGGCCCTAATAGGGCAAGATTCCACCTTCTTGGTGATTCCTAGTGTTAGCGCTAAAGCCTGAAGAATCCCTTCAAAACAAATTTGGCCATAGCTGGCAAAGCTACTGCACCCATTGTGGCCAGCCGTGGCCAAGTGGTAGATCAACAACTGAATACGTACCAATACGAAGCTTCGGAAGACCTTCATCCGAATCGGCAACAATGCCAGTGGCGGAAAGCAAAGCGGCTAGAGCCACAGAAATCTTCATTTCACTGATCCCCTTGTGTTCCCACAAGCGCCAGCAAGTTGTTACTGAGGAGCGGCTCAGGCACGGCGCTATTGCAGCTCCCAAACTGATGCTTCGCATCATGCTTCCACCGCTAGGTTGTGTCTATTTCTTACAAACTATGTCGTGCGACTCGTCAATTGTATGTATGTAAGCAACAATGCGTTTCTCATCAGGCGTTGCAATCAACGCCAGCCTTCCTTGAGCTGGCGACGAAGAACAGCCGACCTCAGTTGAGTCAGCAGCACTACAAGTCCTGCAACCATAATGACAAGTTTGCCCTTTTCAAATGAAGCAGAAAGCATGTCAAACGGCATTGACGGAGTAACCCGTGTATAGAAAATATCAAGGTCGCCGTAGGCAGTAATGTGGGAAGTCGACTCCACATCTGCAGGCGTCGATAGAATGTGGCGAATGCCAATGACGTTGCGGAAATGTGAGGCAACATGCTGTGGAACAAATGGAAGATAACCGTCGTAGGTTTGTAATCCTTGCTGTTGTTCGCCGGCATCCGGCTTTCGGCCGACTGGGCGACGAGTGTCTAGAAAGAGTTTTGGGATGCGAACGAGTTGTCCGGTTTCAAGACTGGCAAGAATATCGCGAGACGTCACACCAAACCTGGTGCGGGTGACACCTAATCCGCTGATGCCCACGGGGTACATGAAAGCCTGGCTCGAAACATAAGGTTTGCGAAAGTCCGAATAGGATGAGTAAACGTGGTCAAAGAACCGAACATTTGAGTGCTCGGACTCATATAGATCCCACACCGCAAGCTTTTGGCTTGGGGTGGGAAGCAAGCTGTAGTACGAGTACACAAGCCAGTGCTCGCCAAATACCAGATGAACATTGGAGACTTGCTCTGCATGGCGTTTGACATGGAGAATACGACCAGACAGAGCATCAAGTAGCCACACAGTTAGAGTTTGATCCTCGTCCAACGCAGCGACTGCCAGAGCATTCCGATGCAGGTACTTGTACATAACCGAGCGATCTGCCAGAGTCTGACCAATAGACGCAGAAACGTCATGTGGGTGTCTAGAGGCCATAGACACAATCTTGCTGCCAGCTGGAGTCTTCCATCCCCACGACTTTTCAAGAACCCCATCGGACTTCAGCGTGTAACCATCTACCCTCTGGGAGTTCTCTGACAAGGATGTAAGATGAACATTGGGGAATGTAGGTTGTGCTGCATCGTCCGATGCAGACGCAATGGTCATTCTGCCACCATCCAACCAGAGCAAGACAGTGTCATTGACAGTATGCACGGATTTCACTCGGGCATCGACGCTGCGAGTTGCAAGCACGCTTCCATTAGTTCCATCCAATACAACGTAGGTACCATCACCGCCGATGACATAGACCAACGCATCAACAACAACGATTCGAGAACCCGGGCCGGAAGCAGCAACGTTTTCTAGCCTCCAAACGACTGCGCCTGCCTTTGAGGATAGAGCACACACAGTGTTCAAGGCAGTGCTAACGACCAGGTGCCGATTGAAACCAAACAGGTCATACTTTGCATCTGACTGGCTACTAAGACGCTGGGATAGTGAAACACTGGGAAACTTCGAGTAACGTAGTCCTCGAAGATAAGACGACAACGCCGTGGCGTGACGGTTCAACCTCCGCAGAAATGCAGAAACAACATCGGCAGTTTCCTCGTACACAACCTCCTCAGCAGACAAGCTACCAGACGAACCTTCGATAGTTACAAAGTCGGCAGATACTTGATGGGCAAGGTCTTCGTATCGTATCCACTTGAGGCTAGATCCACACACCATTTCGAGAGTACCCGAAGCGTGTTGAACGAGACTGCACGAACCCTTGGAAATTTTGGCCAACAGCCGCCCTGATGCAGACATCTCAGATTGGTTGCCATTTTTAAGAATTGATACGCGGCGATCGTCAACCAGAAGGACGAGGGTACTTTCATCAGCTGCTTCAACCACCACGTTTGAAATGACGGGGACTTCAGCTATATTCTTCCAGCTTTTTGATGAAGCCTTGAACACCTTTAGAACGCTGTCGTGCCGTATTAATATCCAATTTTCATCCAGCCAAACGAACTCGCCACGTGAATTTACCAGGTCTCTGCGAGCCACTTCGACTCCACTCC
Source organism: Tardiomyces digboiensis (assembly GCA_030570855.1). Taxonomy (NCBI): domain Eukaryota; kingdom Fungi; phylum Ascomycota; class Dipodascomycetes; order Dipodascales; family Trichomonascaceae; genus Tardiomyces; species Tardiomyces digboiensis. The sequence continues at coordinate 1,568 of JAJLWU010000686.1, read as the reverse complement.
CATCAAAAGTAGCCACGCTTATAGCGCCTCCTGCTATTAGATTTACGATAACTGAACGAACCAAAAAAAGGTCTCCCACTTACCACGTTCCTGCATGACAAACACGCTGCTTTTGTCGATAGCAATTCCCCGAACCGGAGAGCCTTTGACATCAACTTCCCACAACCGGGCCCCGGAATCAGTGCCAAGTCCTTGAAGTTTGCCAGCAGACCCGACAGTGATCCCAGACTCATTGCTAGTCACGGCCAACGTAGTAACAGGCTCATTTAACTGAACGTTCCATGAGAGAATTGCCTTGGTTAAACTCCATGCCGAGATGACAGCTCCGTCAGTGTCAGTTTTCATGGCAGTGAACACCTGATCACCAGCTGCAGCAAGTCCAGTCACCTCCTTGTCTAACTGCCGCCTCCATTGAATGTCACCAGTAGTGCTGTTAAGAACTGCAAGAACATTGGCGTCTGTGAGACTGGCGATGAGCCCATTCTCTAACCATACAGTAAACTCGGGCTTCAAGAGACCGATTTGATCTTTTTGCCAATCCACAACATACGCCTCGTCGGTGTAGACTGCGTTGGCATGGGAAATAAATAGACCCAAGCCAGCGGCTAAGGACGCCCACAATCTCATTGTGGTCCTCAACACTTCGGATGGTTTGCGAATGAGTTGTGAAGGCAGCTCGACCAAAGGAGTTAGACAATGGTAATAACTGTTGATGATCAGTAGCGCGAAATATGGTGACGTGGGGAACGTGCCATGTCGACCAAATCTCGAAATCAGCAGTGCTACGCAAACCTGACCCGCTAATAAGACTACTGAAAATGGTTACTACACGTTCTGCCACAGTAAAGTATACAGTAATTCTGCCGACGTACAATGAGCGCAAGGTATGACACAGCGATATGACGCGTCGCGTCCGACGTGTCCCCAAGCCTGGATCTCTTCAGGAGCTTGGTTTTATGGGCCAAATGAGATATGGTGCAATAAGAGCCACATAATTCCACTGATGAGCAATAATCCTAACGATAGAATCTTCCGATCATTACATACCTGCTTGCAGAAATGTTCAAGGAAAAGTACGTGGAGTTTTGTCTTCTTGTGAGCCGTGGAATACTAACCTTAGTGATCTCGACTGGGAAATTATAATTGTCGACGATAATTCACCTGACGGAACTCAGGATGTTGCCCAACAACTTGTCGGTGTATATGGGAAGGACCACATTATTCTCAAGCCACGGGAGGGAAAGCTTGGACTGGGGTATGTTTCACTAATTTTGTACGTTTGCAAGAAGCAATTCTAACGATAGAACTGCTTATGTCCACGGCCTCAAATCTGCCACTGGCGATTTTGTCATCATTATGGACGCTGATTTCTCTCACCACGTAAGTATGGCTACAGCCGATTATTTTTGACCATGCTCTCCAGCCATTGCGACTGTATTTACAAAGATGGCAACAATCAACTTTGTTGTAGAATGTTAGATTCTGACCACAGCCTGAGGCTATTCCCAAGTTCATTGAAAAGCAAAAAGAGGGAAACTACGACATTGTCACTGGCACTCGATACAAAG
>JAJLWU010000685.1:0-20457 GCA_030570855.1 Tardiomyces digboiensis | reverse complement strand
AACTCCAACAACCTGACTAATTGGACATCCTACAGTATTTTGAGGCATCGTGATGTTCGGAAGCGAGCAGAGTGTCTTCGCTATTTTATTCAAGTGGCAGAACTATGCCGCAAGAATAACAACTTCTCTTCTATGTATGCCATCTATTCTGCTCTTTACTCATCGGTCATTCATCGACTCAAGCGAACTTGGGACCTAATTGCGGACAAGTACATTGCGCAGCTTGACAATATCGGACGCCTAATGAATACATCTCGAAATTTTTCAGAGTATCGTGATTTGCTAAGGATGGTTCAAACGCCGGCGGTACCATTCTTCGGAGTCTACCTTTCTGATCTTCTATTCGTGGAACAGGGAAATCCAGATTTTCTCGATAGCGACCGGCATTTCATCAACTTCGCCAAGCGCAAAAAGACGGCCGACATTATCTTATCGATTCGAGCTTTTCAAACAACTGCGTATATCTTTGAGGAGATACCCGAAATTCAGGCGTTCTTGACGAGTGGCCTCGAGGAAGCTCCTTCTATTGAAGACCAATACTCACGCTCGCAGGAGCTTGAAAATAAGCAAAATGTTAACGACAAGGTTACGAAGATCCTTGAAGAAAACGGAATACTGATATAGTTTTTTTTTTTTATTTAATGAAATTTGAGCAATTTTGATATTATGCACACTCCTCGAATCTGGATTTGTTTTCGATTTACTTGAGAACGAGCCCCCCCTCCCCTCCCCCCGAACGACACAGATCTACTACTAATAACCATAACCACATGCTTGTACAGACTGGTGACAAAACGCTACTTTACTCCCTTTCTAACGGCATCTTGACGCTCTTCCCAAACCGTCTTGCCAGAGCACGAGCAAACCGACTTCATATTCTCCCAAACTCCAGCTGAGCGAGCGAGCACGCCGGCAAGAGACGATGCTGTAACCACGCTCCTCTGTTGGCTCACAACCATACTCCTCCCAATGAGATCTGATATACCAATATGCTTTTTAAAGAAGGCAGAACCCTGGAATCCGCCTTTGGCCATGAGGTCATTCAGTCCAGGAGCGGTAGTCTCGCCGCCGTCTTCGGCCACACTTAATTCACCAAGATATAGTTTCTCTGGTCCGGTCGACAAAGGACCATCAGACACATCTCCGCTAGATCGCACAGACACATGGTAATTGCCACGGGCAAGGCTGTTCAGAGATATGTCAAATAGCGTGGAATCAGGGCCTAGTGACACGATTCTAGCGAGACCCTTGACGGGCCTCTGCTCGTCAACGTCCAAAAATGACTCCAAGATACACACGGCAGCCGTATTGGGCTTTCCAGTGCCTCGCACAATGGCGTCCTTACCAATTCCTTGGAATGATCGGACAATGACTGATGGCGGTGCATTTCCGTCGACAGCAACCGTCTGTTCCTTCAGATCACATTCGACGTTGTTTATACCGTTTACATTTCTGAGGGCAGCTTTGACGCTGTCACAGCACCCTTCACAGTGTAGTGGTACCGCAAATAGCGTCTGTCGTTAGGCACTCGTCCATAAACAATAAGAGTCTGACATCCATCTCTCCTTCAGAGATGGTCAAACTGAGTTGAACCAGTACCGTCAGCTACACGCCACGGAAAGCCAAAAGCTCAATAGAAAAACCCACATCGCTTACCGTAAAAGACTCGTCTGTACCTTCAACTGTCATTGCTATGAGCTGAAATCGTGTGCGCCGACAATTAATAATGGTACACACGGGCACGCATGTTTAAAGAATATATGCTAGAAACTACGCATGGCACCCGCAGCTAGATGACCTTAGGCGGCGCCGCCTTCGGAGAGGACGAGGTCGACAGAGCGCCAGTTGCGAGCTTGGGCCCCGCGTGAAAGAGGAATGTTTTCACGGATATCCCAGTTGGGTAAAAATATAACAGACGAATTCGAACAGGTAGTCAGCGGGGCACGGAGTCCTCAGAGTAGTGGGTCGCCAAGTCGAGATTCAAGGGCTGGCCAACGCCCGCCAGTCAATCCGGCCGTAATAGTGGAGCGCAATGCACATCTTATGACAAGAGCAACACCGGACCCAGCTACTATGGAAATGCCGGAGTCATCCAGTGATGTTTCGACGAACCAGGAGAGCGGTTTGACGGAAACATCTAAACAAGAAGATATTGTGGCCAGCAAACACAATGAGGTTCCACCATCCAGCAGTCCTAATAATACAGACAATAATCCAAGTGAAGGCGACGAACTTTCCAAGGATATTCAGTCAAAGCTGAGGAAATTCGCCAAATATGAAGACAAATATCCACGTATGTGCTATGCAGTGGCTTAACAAGCACCGCACCCACAGATTGAACGAGATCTAATAGCAGAGCTGCTACAGGCTTACCGGATTGAGAAGAAGAAAGCAGAATTGGTTAAGCAGTTCGAGAAGGTTCTTGCAGAGCATACTCCATGTCAGTCAATAACAGAGACCACGACTCTCATTGAGTACCTCAGCAGCTTAACGACTAAGAATGAGATGGTCAATGCGGAATTGAAGCGTATTTCGGAAGAATATAGTGAAACTCGCAAAAAGTTGGAGGCGAGCAATGAGACACTCAAGGAGGAGCTGGAACAAGTCAAGAGCTCTGCGGAAATCGACGCGGAGAAGCGTGGGGAGCTTCAGCGGCAGGTGGCTCGTTTAACAAAAGAGGCTGAAGAGGCTTCAAAAGCAAGCGAAGACACTGTAGGGACGCAGGAGTTAGAAACCACAAACCAGAAGCTAGTTGAGGACCTGAAGATTGCCAATGTTAAGCTACATGATATGAAAACACAAGTCGATGATTCCAAGAAAGAGATCGGCGAATTGAATAAAAGAATCCATGCCGCAGAAGCAAGCTTAAAGAGTGCTCAGTCTGAGCGAGACTTGGCACGAGAGGAATTGGCGTCCGCAAAATTGGAGCTTGAGACCATGAAGCAGGATCACGCTATCGTGATGGAGAGGAAAGACGTGCTGGAAGGACACGTGAGGCAGTTAGAAGAAGCGCTCGTGACTGAACAGGCAAGAGTGCACACTGGAGTACAACCGGGTACTCCTACGGCAACAAATGGTGACGTCCCTGGCGGATCTACATCGAAGAACAAGAAGAAAAAAAAGAAGAAAGGTGGGCTAGCAAGTGGAGCCCCAGAGTCTTCTCCTGGTGCGACGCTATCTCGTCCAGTTGCGAAGATAGATACAGCTTCAGTGGAGTCGCTAGCGACGCTTCGAGATGAAAATGTTAAGCAGCGAGCTGAAATTGACTCCCTACAGGACATGGTTAAGAGTATCGGACAAGACCTTGTTGATGCAAAGGAATCTCTTAAAGAAAAAGCCGGCGAGCTTGAGAAGACACGTACAGTTTTGGAAGAGCTGGAAAAAACTCATGAAGATTTGAAGCTCGAACATGCCGGAGTGAGGCATTCACTGGATGAACTCAAGGCTAGCACTGGTACCGCTTCCGACACGAAAGCAGAGTTAGAAAAGAAGCTAGAAGAAGCCGAGTCCAAATTAAGAGAGTCCTTAGACCTTGTGGCCGAGAAGGAGAGAGCACTTGGGGCGGCCAGTGTGGAAATAGAAGATCTTAAGAAACAAATCACCAAACTGGAAGAACAAGTCTCGAGTCTTGAGATGCAGGCCAAAGATGCCGTACTTGCTGCTGCGGACAATGCCAAATTGAAAGAGGAATTGCAGTCTGCAAAGCAAAACTCAATTGAGAAGATCAAAGCTGCTGAGGCAGAAGTTATAAAGCTGCAAACTGGAGTCAAGGAAAAGGAGACCAGTTTGAACAAGATGCGCGCGCAGGTAGAAACATTCGAGAAACGTGTAGCAGATTCAGAGGAGGTCAAAACAGCATTGGTCAATCTTAAAGCTAAACTTGAGGACCGTATTACAACTCTGCAACAGACAATCAAACGCACACAGAGCGAGCGGGACGAGATTTCGAAAGAGCGTGACCAAGTAAAGCGAGAGCTCAATTCCCTGAGGGACTCGCTAACCGGAGTTGAAAACGAACGCAGTAAACTTGTTGCAGAACTGGTAAAGACGAAGAGCCTTGCTGAAGTAGCTGATTCTGATAAGAAGAAAGCAGAGCAACTGGGCGAGAGCTTACGAAGGCAGGCCGAGGAAGTCAGTATGCGAATGTCCGAGTCCGACGCGAGAGTCGAAGCACTGCAAGCCGAACTGTTTGAAGCACAACGGCATCTCCAGGAGCGCATTCGCGAAGCCACGGCTATGCGTCGATTGCTGAATGAAAGCGAGGAGAGTCAGCAGACCCGGTTGCTCGATGCTGAGGATGCTGTAAGGAACCTCAAAGAGGAGCGAGACCGATTGGAAGAGGAAGTAGCGGCTATGTCGCGGCGAAGGGTAAGAGATTTGGATGAATTGCGTAGCAGAAACGCGGAGCTCACCCGGGTGAAGACCTCTCTTGAGGAGGAGATCACTCGGACGCGCCACGAAGTGGACGATCTACGCGCGCGTAGAGACCGCGTCGACACGGTTGCGACCAGGGAGCGAGCGGAGTTGGAAGAGTCAAGGGCCCTAATAGAGCAATTGCGAGAGTCCTTGACTTCAGCTGAGGCGTCTGCAAGGGATTGTGAGAAACTCAACCAAACACTTAAGCAGGTTACTGAAGAAACGCAGCAAAAGTACGAGAGACTTCAACGGAATCAGCGAACGCTCAATGAAGATCTCAAGGCGCTTCAAGCAGAGAACACACGTATGAAGAGCAATCACAACATTTCTCTACCAAAGTCGTCACAGTCATCAGTAGTAAGCATTGACCAGCCGTTGGTTCCACCAGCCGGAAATTCAAAGGTGAATCTGGCCTACATTAAAAATGTCTTGCTAGGGTTTCTCGAGCACAAGGAGCAGCGACAACAACTGCTGCCAGTGGTGGCAACTTTACTCGACTTTAAAGACAACGATGAGCAACGCTTCTGGACAGCCTTGCAAGCGAAGTGATCAGGTATTGCCAATTATACAGGATGCAATATATTTTTCCACTAAACGGCATGTAACAGATACTATGATGGTATTTGGAGCAAGCAACAGCATATTTCGATTATTAGCAGCAGGGGTAATATTCTTAGGTCAAGCTTGGAACCTGCATTGACGATGACGCTGCCGACTGACTGCCTGCTCCGTGAATCCTATTGATTTTGGTACCACGGTTCATTGTCACCTGCACATTCGGCGGCTGTCATTTGGTTGTTGGAGACCAATTTAGATAATTGAATTCCAATATTAACTGTTTTTATAGTCGAGTCATGCTCTAAGATAAGCGCATTTGGGGATTCTCTTTCCCAACGTAGCAAATCACGGTATACTTCCTTTTCTGATTTTGCGTTTGTGTTCACCTTCCAATCGTATGTGTCTCGATCCCAAAATACCGTTTTAAGATTAAATTGTCTAGAAATTGCTCTAACCCGGTTATCTATCGCTCCATAGGGTGGTCGAAAATACCTGGGTATGATGCCTGCTGTGGCATTCATTGCCCATATTGACCACTGTAATTGTGCTACAATATCCTCGTTACTTAGTCTCGGTAAAGATTGGTGACTCCAGGTGTGAGTTCCTAATAAATGACCCTGCTCGTATTGGATGCGAAAGGTATCAGGAAACCGGACGACGTTGAGCCCTAGAGTAAAATATGTAGTTTTATGCGTGAGCTCTTTGAGAAGTTTTGGTGTGCTTGGGCTGGGCCCGTCATCAAATGACTGCGATATCGTTGGACATGTAAGCACCTCTCCTGGCGCGACACACCTGAAGCAATCAAACGAGCAGTGGCTTCGACGCACTCCAGAACAGTCTCCTGATTCCCGAGGCAAAATGTCGTCTGGCACTATGGACAAGTCGATTTCAGGCATTGGTATGTAAGGAGGGAGCGCCCCCGGCCAGTGCGTCATTCCAGTAATATCTCTCAACCACCTTGGGAATGGCTCTTTAAACTGGACAAACACCATTTCGCTTCCGGCTGTACCTGACGAGGCAACACCCTGCCAGAAACAAGAAAATTGAGCACATAGAGTCCACAGACGGAGCCTCATGTTCAGGCATCGGCTCGTACACCTCTCTAGTGTTTACCATTGTAGCACATTCGATACAGTGGCACTGCATCTAGCATGAAGTTGGTCACTTTTTCGTCGCGCGCGTTATGCGCAAACTGATAGAGTCGCTATAAGTCGAACACGAATTAGGAATAAAAACACGTTAATTTTATTCTGGTATTTTATGGGACTGTTCAATTTACCGATTTTTCTCCACGAGAAATCAAGAAAAATCACGAGACATGGAAATGTCGAAACGTTTAATCCGTAGCTGAAGGGTAATCGTTACGGATCAGTGAATACTGCGTGCATATCCCAAGGCTACTCGGCTAGAGTTACCCTGCGATAATCCATCAACAGATCGTTTGAAGCCATCGGTTGCTCAGCGCTGTGAATAGTGTGGGCGTGAGGAGAATTGAGTAAAGGAGGAGGAACGAAGTTGGAGGCTTTAGGGCAATTGATAATTTTTGTGTGGATTTGGCAATAATCAAATGAACACGCAATAAGACAAAAAGTGGAGGCCGGTCCTGGAGACAATTCGTATTGCGTTTACAACTCGAGCGGCTATTGCAAACTAGGCGTTTAGATTCTTCTTCCAATAATCAATAATGAGCACACCAACGTCAGCGTTGCAATCCGATGTGTTCAGCTGCCTTAATCTCAAGTCGCCATCGAGATTTAATCTAAGTTCGGTACATTTCTATGCGGCCACTCACCAAGGGGAAGATAACAGAACAAGAGTTGGGAAGCCTGATACTGAGCTATCCATTCAAGGGAGACCAGTGTTATCGCTTTCTGTCGACAAGCAGACGAGCAATGTTACGGCGCTTCGTAACGATGACCGCCTAGTTGAATTTGTCCTGGTAAGTTTTGTCTTTTGTGGAGCCGTGCCTACGATCCTTTGGCTGGCGAAAGTATTGATGATTCCTTACAAGAAAAGAGTAGGGGTTCTTGAGAGCGTTTATTTTTCGCGTAATTTCTAACAAAGCAGGACGAAACGGGCCAATTAATGCTAAAAGTTCCTTATGCCCCTGTCATTGCCATCAATTTCCGACTTCAGTTGTTGGTGACTCCAAGCAATAGTATAAGTAATCTTACTTTTGTTTCGACTGGCTCTGTGAAACATCTAGATAGTTTCATCAAGAACGAGTTCTTTCACAACCCGAATATCCAAAAGAATGACAACGTTGTCCTGTTGGGAGACTACAATGCGGAGGATTCTGATCATCCGCAGATGATCAGCATTGACTTTGTGTGGCAGTGTCACGCTCCGCAAGAGGTTACAGCCGATAAGGGATATAGAACTGTTGTTTGTTTTGCTGAGTATGACAAGAAGGAGCATGCTTTGCAGCAACTGGCGACTATGACTGTTTATATTGATGGCCCACCGCCATATTTGACTGAACATATGCCCGTTTCAATGCCGTGGACGGCCGCCTCCGCGACAAAAGGATCTCCTCTGCCTGCCCCTTTGGTTGTTGATCCGGGCTCGGACTCGCGCGTATTCAAGTTCTCACCAGACGTGCCCTTTAGCCCGGTTTTTACTAGGTCAGAGGCAGCGCGGGAGGCTGCACCTTTTCCAGCTGTTTTGTCACCTACAGAGCTGAGTCCTCCAACTGGAAGTCTATCTGGAATGCTTGATGCGGGGCCGGAGAACATCGACCAGGTGCTTCAAACGGAAAAAAAGTCGATGATAATTCCCCGTCCAGATGGCGACAGCACCGTTCAGCCAGAGGATGGGCCGTTGTTTCGTGCGACTATCTCGAGCCTTGAAAAGAAGACAGCTTACCTTAAGTCTCGTGTAAAAAAGCTGCTTAAGCGGTCGATTCTCATATATGAGCGCCAGATGGCCTTGGTTGAAGCACAAATGCTATTTGTGCAGGCACTTGAGGACCTTGCAAAATCGGAGATTCCTGCTTTTGAGCCGCTTCTTTATCACTATTTCGACCGTGCTCAGTTGGGAGGGGAAGGAGGCGTCATCGAATTCAATAGGCAGTGCGCATTTGACATGAACCTCCACGTCATTGAGCCGCTTAAACGCCTCTATGAACACGAAATCAAGCTGTTTGATTTTCGTAAGCGACAGTTTGACGACGAATCCAGCCAATACTACTCATGGCTATCGCGGTATTTATCAATGAAACAAGAAGCCAAAGGGAAAAAGAAGCTCGACGGAGATTCCAAATACGTGGAGAAGCGAAAGGCATTTGAACTGTCAAGGTTTGACTATTATTCTTATATGCAAGATTTGCATGGTGGCCGGAAGCAGCAAGAAGTGACGCACCAAATGGCTCTCTATGCTGAGAATGAGTCAAATCGGCTAATTATGATTGCAGAAAAAGTTAAAGGGACTATAAAACCAAATCTCGACAGCATTGTGGAGGAGTTTAAGGATGCCAATAAGGACTGGTCGAGACAACGGACTGAGCGCGAGGATCGGCGGCGCGCATTGGAGAGATCAATTGTAGCACAAGGGAGTGACATGTCCAACGCCGTCTCATCTACGACTCCTGGTGGTGGGCCTCTGTTGGCTTCGAGTGAGCCCACGAATGAAGGCACCCAGCCCGTCCCAGTGTTGCGTGTCAACACCCAAGGATTGGGAGTGACTCCAATGGGGCCCCGCAGTGTTGTATATCCGACATCTGCCTCGGTGGGGACCATGGCGACCACAGTCCCGACCAATGATAGTAGTCAGACGGCTACCAGCGATTATGATCGTGATGACCCTAATGAACTCGATGAATTAGATGACTCTTTGATGAGCATCACAACCGTATCTGGTACGAGCGGACAGGCTGGTGGGCAAGGACGAGCAGGACCAGGAACAGCCTCTACGCCTACAACGCTGTCAACTGCGGGAGAGAACGATAAACCTGCAGATAGGAAAGAGGGTCTGCTGTGGGCCATGTCAAGGCCAGGTGGACTAAATGACCCTATTGCGAATCTTAATAAGCCTGGATGGCACAAGTTCTGGGTTGTTCTGGACAGAGGAAAGCTTTGTGAGTACACCAATTGGAAGCAAGGACTAGACCTGCATAACGAGCCTATTAATCTAAACGTTGCGCTGGTTCGAGAAGCGCGAAACGCTGAGCGGCGGTTTTGTTTTGAGGTAGTCACCCCCAATTACAAACGAGTTTATCAAGCCACGAGTGATGATGATATGATGTCGTGGATACGGGCGATCAACAATGGTATTTCGTCTTCGCTGGAGAATACTTCGGCAGCTGTTAGACAACCAAGCAAGCCGTCGAAAATCCACCGTGTTTTTAATCGGCATGATGATGGGGACGCCAGAGTGGGAAAGCTGCGGGTTGATAACTTGCATATTTCAGACAATGATCACAAGGGTGGAATCGAACGTATAGGGCGGAAGATATCCCTGTCAAAAAACAGAGTGTCTGCAAGCAGCCCGGTGTCAACGAGCGTGGGGTCGATGCATTCGATGGGAAAGCATGTCGAAAAGTCTGGATCACCGTTGTTACCGTTCATTCAGCAGCTTCATTCGTCGAACCAGCAGTGCGCAGACTGCGGGTCAACTAATAAGGTCGAATGGATATCGATAAATTTACTTGCTATCCTTTGCATTGAGTGTTCTGGTGTGCATCGGTCGTTGGGATCTCATATCTCCAAGGTACGGTCGCTCACGTTGGACACAGTTTCCTTCAATGCAGAGTTGGTGGAACTGATTCAGTCAGTCAACAATGCGGGAGTCAACGGCATCTGGGAAGCTAGGCTTGATAAGAGGCCCCCAATCACAGAAAGGAACCGGCGTCAGTTCATTACTGAAAAATACGTGGGCAAGAAGTATGTGGAAGAACTTGAGCGGCCAAATGCATACCTGCGGCGAGCAGTGGCGGAGCGAAGTGTTCTTAATGTTTTACGCGCGCTTGCATCGCGGGCGAATCCCAACTCAACTGTCGATCCGGCGGACGTGCAAGTTGTTGGAGATGGCAATAAAGTAGAGTCAGAGCCGATATTGACATTTGCACTACGCACAGCACCGTCGACTTCTCGTATATTCCCCATTGCAGAGCTGCTGATTCTCAATTCAGCTTCACTGCCTTCAACACCCCCGGTTGGGCTCTCGCCCGGGGCCGTGAATTACTTGAACGCTAAGTTTGCCCGAGAAGCAGGTGGCCCCAGTTTCTCGCTGACTGACAGTAGTGCGTCTCCTCACGGCAATGCGAACCACGCACCGGTCGCGTTGCCGTCATCTTTTGACAAGGAAACAAGATCCGATCCTCGCAGGGGCCTCAATAATATGGGAGATAAGTTCCACAAGCGACTGTCGGGATTCTAGTTGATGGTTTACGTATTCTGTACTAAAGTTATGATCGTTGGAAAAACGTAGGGGCTTACGTGTATACTGCTACAATTGAGTCTGCCGTTGAATGTCAAGCGCCGCGCACCGATTAGGTATATGACAAACATCGTCCTGACGCATACCAAAGTTGTTGTCTTAAATCGACAATCACGGCCGTCCTACGTGAGGGCGTACATTATGATTGATACCTGTAACGCTTTGCTCCCACTGGACGCAATCAATAACTTTCAACGTATTCCTAGTCAGCAAATTTCGATTGACAAGGGCTTAAAGACGATTTTTAGCTTGAGGCCCCCGTAGTAGCTGCAGGGATGAGAATTGCACAGCTAGTTTTACCACTGTTTCTTGGGAGCCACAAAGCAGTTGCTAGAACACGACATCAAAACACATTGTAGCTTTGCACCCCCCCAGTTGAAAGACAAACAAAATTCCTCCTGTTATTTTTCTATCATCAACGTATGAGATCGACGACAACCAAGAGGCATGCAGCCAATACACAGCCCTGCAGCTCGAATCGCAAGAGGAATAATAGCATTTCGTTTGCTCACGTAGGCACAGTGTCGGGGTAATGGTGATATGCCATGTCGGGGTAATATACATTTTGAACACCCCGTCATTCAAAGGAGAAATGCCAAGAAAGGCAACAAGGGTCCCAGAAAAGTGATTACTGTAGCTGCAGTGATAGGAGAACCTTGAGATCATAGTGCTTGAGTTTCGGCACGAGTGAAGAACGGAGTGAGGTATGAGCACTAGACGTAAATGACGCAAATGGAGAGAGACGGCCAATTGCATGAAAGCCAACTATGCAAATGGCAAGCCGTTTGATTCACAGAGGTGGAAATTGATAAAGTTCCGATATTTTTGCGGGACTGGAGCTAAAGGCGCGTCCCCTTGCAGCCGCCCCAAAAGCCAAGTTTTTACCACGGCATGTTCTAGTGTCCCTGGGACGTCGATCTAGCTAGCCAGCCGCGATCTCGCTCGTAATTCCACCCCCCTGCTCGCTGAGACCCCACTAATTAGAAAGAAAAGATGACCAAGACTTGGAACTATCAAGACAAGACTTGGAATTATCAAAGCATGGCCACACGACAATAGCCAAGCGTAGTTGTCCTGCCCGGCAACTTGCTGCATAGACGGGCATATTCAATTGCGCGTCTGATTGCAAAGGGTTACGTCAACGGTCCACACCGTCAACCTCGGATCCTTACTGGGGGTTTTTGGCGCAAATTCTTGAAAGGACTTCACATCACCAGTGACCTCCATGAGCCTTTCTTGGGCTATCGATGCCCCGGCTGTAGAACCACACTGCGGGTGATTCAAGAACGATGCACATGCCTCTAGGACCACTATGCGCGTGCCGCGGGCCGTTGTTTCGTACGAGTGATACGCTTCGATAGCAAAGTACGTTACAAGTACAAAAAGTTGCCCCGTTCGCAGTCGATATCCCTTATAAGAACTCATAGATCTAGAACTCGCTTGCACAATTACGGCAATTGCGACTAGTGAAAAACACACAATCAAAGTCCAACATCAAGTCATGGACCCTGACGACCGGTGCCGCGCGTTTAGGGCACGACGAGGGCAAGGGTTCCGACCTGCCACCCGGCTAAAGAAGCACAACCGAAACATGCACTGTTGATTGTTAGTCGATATCTTGCTAGGCAACTTATTGTGAGGTATCAGTTCAGTCTTGTTTGACCGCAAGCAAGAAAAAAACAGACTAAGAGCTCTCACCGTATAATACGATGCATTTCCAGGCTCTTGTTGCTTTCATTGCGTTTGTTCGAGCTGCTGGTGAGTAGTTTTCAGTCTTTGGTTGTTGTTACAGGTGAATGGTGGTTGGCGGTTAACTTTTCACGGCCTGGTGACTTGACGGGGGGTCGTAGCGTAGTGTATCATGGATTGACGACGTTGACGGTGCTGTCAGCCAACTGTTTTGGCTCTGCGTCGGCGTCAGGGCCAAACCAGGGGTTTGGAATTTTTTATCTGACCTATTTGTGTGCCGGTGATTGCTTGCTAAGCATGGTGTGCAACTTGTTATTGTCTCACAGAGCTATTAAAGGTACTTTGACCTCCTGGGGAGGGCCCTCAGTACTTTGAATTGGCTTGTTTTCGATTTCTGTGCAACGGTGGCATGCTGTCGCTGCAGACATAGCAAGGGCCACGCCAGAGCAAAGTATAAGGCAAGTTCTTGGTCCAAGCAGTCCATAGAACGCGGGGGAGTCTTGATATGGCCCAAAGGGACAAGACACTCTGTGGCCGGCTGTTTTTAACCATCTGTGGTCTGGCATTGTTCCTCGCCGCTGCTTCGCACGCTCTACGAATCAGTTATGGCAGGATAGGGCATTCTGACGAGCTACGAGGATGGCGCGCTGTTTCTATTGGCACTTTTGTAAAAAGGGTACTATGAATGTTGGGGGGGGATGGGATGATATTTTTGGCTACACGCGCGTTTGTGCCCAAGGACTATGCCACCGCAAGGATCGGTGTCATAGTTGGAGATTTGTCACAAACAAAATAATTGCAAAGCAGTCCTTGTGATTGACACGCACGTTATTGCCAATTATACAATGAACGGAGCTGGCCATGCTTGCATTTCTGTTGAGTGGACAAGATCTCGTGGGTTTGGGCCGACAACACTCTCCCGAATGGTCTCGTCAGAGGCTATGATTGTCGTTCAGATGGATTGGTTTATCCTTTGAAGCAATGGTTGGAACCCACTTGTTTGCTCGGTCTCTGAACCCGATCAAATAAAAGCTGGGGTGCTTGCACGTCCCACACAATATTGGCAGTTTTTCACAAGGCAAGGGCTACTCATTGCGGCGATTGATAGTCGGCACAACAGCAAGCGATACCTGACCTGGACGTGACGAGAGCTCAACTACAGAGGCTCTTTTGTTTACATCCAACGAATGTGTCGAGCTGTCGCGTACCAATTCAGGCCAAGGCGTATTCTCTCACACTTGTTGAGTGAAATTTCATATCCTTCCCAGGTAGGGTTTCGGGGTCCCTAGCCCCCCAATGCGGCACAGTCTCTTGGTGCACGCTACCAGGGCAGGAAATTAAGTTGCCCCTGCAAAAAAAGGCCAATGGCTTTGAACGGCTGTGGCCCGGTGGTTGAGTAAATCCTTTACTGACACTCTACTAACCTCTAGCCGCTGCCAGCAGCAGCAGTGACACTTGCTCGTCGTCTATCACCGTCAGCTCCCAGAGCGATTTGGATGCTATCAGCAGCTGCACCACCTTCAGCGGTGACATCACCATTTCTGGTGACCTTGCCAGTGCTACAATCAATGGTGTCCAGACCCTTGACGGTAACTTGAATGCTTACAATAGCAGCATCCTCACGACTCTCACCGCCCCTACTTTGACGAGCATGACCGGAACTTTTAACCTGACTGTCCTCACTGCTCTCAACGTTCTCAGCTTCCCTCAGCTGGTTAATGTGAGCTCGATCTACTGGGTCACGCTTCCGGAGCTGTCGTCACTCCAATTCAACCAGGGTGTGCAAAAGGCTAGTGACGTTTACATCTCGGATACTGGTTTGACGTCGCTGACCGGTATCACCCTATCGGAGGTAAACAGCTTTGATGTCAACAACAATAGATACATCCAGAATGTCACCACAGACTTCGTGTCGGTCTCTGACCACCTTGAAGTGTCGTACAATGCCAAGTCGGTGTCTGTGTCGTTTCCCAAGCTCCAGTGGTGCTCAAACCTGACTCTGTGGTCGGTGAGTGACATTTCTCTTCCATCTCTGACCAACGTTAATTCGTCGCTCAACATCAACAACAACTCGATCAACGGCCTTACTATCCCCAATCTCCAGCAAGCCGGCGGCGTTAACATCATTTCCAACGCGCAGCTCACCAACCTGTCGTTCCCTGCTCTCACCAAGATCAATGGAGGTCTTGTCATTTCCAACAACACCGCTCTCCAGAGCATTGTTGGCTTCCCTAAGCTCACTGAGGTCAACGGTGCCATTGATTTTGTTGGTAACTTCAGCCAGGCTCAGATTCCAAACCTTGATGTTGTTTCGGGTGCCGTTAATATTGACTCGTCCAACACGGGATTCAACTGCTCCTTCTGGAACAGTCTCCACACTTCGGGCGATATTCACGGTGACAACTACGTTTGCAAGGCTGCCTCTGCCTCGACTTCGGTCGCCAACCCCGGTTCCAACACTGCTTCTACTGCTGGCACTGGTGGTAGTGCTTCTGCGACCGGTTCTACCTCCAAGTCCAAGGGTGATGCAGTTGGTGTTACTGTTGAGTACTCGTCGGTTCTCGGTGCCGTCTTCGCCTTGCTCTTCCAGTTTGTCTAATTAAATTAGCTACTGGTCCAGCACTCCCGTGAATTTTCGCGCGTGTCTTGTCTGTGTGTGCGTGTGTGGGTATCGCGCATCGTAATTTTCTTTCTAGGTACTGTAATCGTAGCGTTGAAGAATAAAGTATTAATCAAGAAATGTAGAGACCTTTACGGCTTATGTACTCTTCTACGCGTCGAGAAACCACTCTCGACACGTTCTGCTTTTCTTTAACAAGTTTGCGCGCCACTGATGACGACACACCGTCGGTGGTTGGGTCTGAGATCGATAAAACTACGTGATCGGCCCAAAACGAGGGGATACCAGGAACACGAGAGTTCCTGATATCGTCAACCAAAGTTTGTTGCTTGCCAATGTCCTTCAAAGCTTCTGGAGTTCCAGATACAGAGTCAGGTTGACGAGTTAATGAAAAAATCCAAGCCCCAGTCATAAACGGCTCAAGGGTCCGAGTCATGGGCTCGAGGCCACCATAGTAACGAGGGTCGATTATGCGCATAAACGTGTCAAATCCCGTCAAAAAAACAATGCGACTCGCGCTTGAGTATCTCTCTTTGAGGCACGTAAACTTATCAATAAATTTGGCGTGACTTGTGAGCCCAATGCTAGTCTTGTCCCACCCCACATCCTGCGCAAACAACTCCATCATGTCTAGCCGATGACAGTAGTCCAAAATGCTCTGGGGTGAGGCTTTGTCGGCGTTTTTGGTTGCAAACAATAGCAATAGTGCAGTGGAGTCATCTGTTGTCGAAAAGTGTTTGAGAGCTCGTTGCACAATTGTTTGGTGTGCCAAATTCGGAGGGTTGAACGATGAATCGAGCACACAGATCGTCCGAGCCGTTGTTAATGGGCCAGGATGAAATATGCGAAGGTCATCAGAGGATTGAACAAACCCGGCCAACCTCTGTCTTGATGTACTCATCGCCGACGGCAACCGACAGGCAGTCACAGACTGTTTTAAAGCAGGCGCCGCCCCTTTTGCGCAAGGCACTGCGACCAGCCCCAAGTAAGCACTGCGCATTATAGTCTCCACTAAACTGCAAACCACTTAGAAATCTATGGGGTCGAGTCTTTGACCACTTAAACTTGCTTCAGGGCAAGGCCAGTAGATAGAGAATACGTAGATTACTACAAGTCAACCTTTTCGGTCGGCTGCTCCCCGGTCGCCTGAGGCTCCATATTCTCAAAAGGCTCGGTGGCGTCGGCACCAACAGTTTCTTGCTCGCCATCCATATCTACAGCATCAGCAGGGGCATCGGGTGTCTCAGCCTCTGGTGTAGGTTCGGGAGCTTCTTCCTCTTCTTCCCCGAGGCCAGCAGCCTTGCCGGTTCCGGATGCACTAGCAGGTGCTGTTTCGGACGCAATTTCGTCCTCGGCATCGTCTTCAGGCTCGGCATCGTCTTCAGGCTCGGCATCGTCTTCAGGCTCGACATCGTCTTCAGGCTCGACATCGTCTTCAGGCTCGACATCGTCTTCAGGCTCGGCATCAGGTTCGGCTTCGGCTCCAGGTTCAGGCTCGGCTTCAGGCTCGACTACAGGCTCAACTTCAGGCTCAGCCTCCCCAAGCGTCTCCTCGGTTACACCATTAATAGCAACTAGCTCAGTATTAAAAACGAGCGTGGCATCAGGGGGAATGACAGCACCAGCGCCAGCGCTACCGTAGCCAAGGTGCGGGGGAATGACAAGCTTTCGCTTCTCGCCAATGCACATTCCTAAAATGCCTTGATCCCACCCAGGAATGACACGGCCAACACCAAGCATGAATTCGATAGGGGCCCCCCTGTTGTGCGAGTCATCGAAAACTGTGCCGTCAGCAAGCTTACCAGTATAGTGGACGGCTACTTGGTCTCCCTTTTTGGCCCTAATAGGGCAAGATTCCACCTTCTTGGTGATTCCTAGAGTTAGCGCTAAAGCCTGAAGAATCCCTTCAATTTGGCCATAGCTGGGAAAAGAGGCCAACCGCGGCCAAGTGGTAGATCACCAATTGAATACGTACCAATACGAAGCTTTGGAAGACCTTCATCCGAATCGGCAACAATGCCAGTGGCGGAAAGCAAAGCGGCTAGAGCCACAGAAATCTTCATTTTATTGATCCCTTCTGTTCCCACAAGCGCCAGCAAGTAGTTAGTGAGGAGCGCGGCGCAGGCACGGCGCTATTGCAGCTCACAAACTCATGCTTCCTGCGTCACTATGCTGTGTCTATTTCTAACAAACTAGTATGTATGTAAGCAACAAAGTGTTGCTCACCGGGCGTTGCAATCAACGCCAGCTTTCCTTGAGCTGGCGACGAAGAACAGCCGACCTCAGTTGAGTCAGGAGCACTACAAGTCCTGCAACCATAATGACAAGTTTGCCCTTTTCAAATGAAGCAGAAAGCATGTCAAACGGCATTGACGGAGTAACCCGTGTATAGAAAATATCAAGGTCACCGTAGGCTGTAATGTGGGAAGTCGACTCCACATCTGCAGGTGTTGATAGAATGTGGCGAATGCCAATGACGTTGCGGAGATGAGAGGCAACATGCTGCGGGACAAATGGAAGATAACCGTCATAGGTTTGTAATCCTTGCTGTTGTTCACCGGCATCCGGCTTTCGGCCAACTGGGCGACGAGTGTCTAGAAAGATTTTTGGGATGCGAACGAGTTGCCCGGTTTCAAGACTGGCAAGAATATCACGAGACGTCACACCAAACCTGGTGCGGGTGACACCTAATCCGTTGATGCCCACAGGATACATGAAAGCCTGGCTCGAAACATAAGGTTTGCGAAAGTCCGAATATGATGAGTAAACGTGGTCAAAGAACCGAACATTTGAGTGCTCGGACTCATATAGATCCCACACCGCAAGCTTTTGGCTCGGGGTGGGAAGCAGGCTGTAGTACGAGTACACAAACCAGTGCTCACCAAAGACCAGATGAACATTGGAGACTTGCTCTGCATGGCGTTTGACATGGAGAATACGACCAGACAGAGCATCAAGTAGCCACACAGTTAGAGTTTGATCCTCGTCCAACGCAGCGACCGCCACAGCGTTCCGATGCAGGTACTTGTACATAACCGAGCGATCTGCCAGAGCCTGACCAATAGACGCAGATACGTCATGTGGGTGCCTAGAGGCCATAGACACAATCTTGCTGTCAGCTGGAGTCTTCCATCCCCACGACTTTGCGAGAACCCCATCGGTCTTCAGCGTGTAACCATCTACCCTCCGGGAGTCCTCTGACAACGATGCGAGATGAACATTGGGGAACGTAGGTTGTGCTGCATCGTCCGATGCAGACGCAATGGCCATTCTGTCACCATCCAACCAGAGCAAGACAGTGTTATTGACAGTATGCACGGACTTTACTCGAGCATCGACGCTGCGAGTTGCAAGCATGCTTCCATTAGTTCCATCCAATACAACGTAGGTACCATCACCGCCGATGACATAGACCAACGTATCAACAACAACGATTCGAGAACCCGCGCCGGATGCAGCAATATTTTCTAGCCTCCACACGACTGCGCCTCCCTTTGAAGATAGAGCACACACAGTGTTCAAGGCAGTGCTAACGACCAGGTGCCGATTAAAACCAAACAGATCATACTTTGCATCAGACTGGCTACTAAGACGCTGGGATAGTGAAAGACTGGGAAACTTCGAGTAACGTAGTCCTCGAAGATAAGACGACAACGCCGTGACGTGACGGTTAAACCTCCGCAGAAATGCAGAAACAACATCGGCAGTTTCCTCGTACACAACCTCCTCAGCAGACAAGCTACCAGACGAACCTTCGATAGTTACAAAGTCGGCAGATACTTGATGGGCAAGGTCTTCGTACCGTATCCACTTGAGGCTAGATCCACACACCATTTCGAGAGTACCCGAAGCGTGTTGAACGAGACTGCACGAACCCTTGGAAATTTTAGCCAACAGCCGCCCTGATGCAGACATCTCAGACTGGTTGCCATTTTTAAGAATTGATACGAGGCGATCATCAACCAGAAGGACGAGGGTACTTTCATCAGCTGCTTCAACCACCACGTTTGAAATGACGGGGACTTCGGCGACATTCTTCCAGCTTTTTGATGAAGCCTTGAACACTTTTAGGACGCTGTCGTGCCGTATTAATATCCAATTTTCGTCCAGCCAAACGAACTCACCACGTGCATTTACCAGGTCTTTGCGAGCCACCTCGGCTCCACTCCCATCAAAAGTAGCCACGCTTATGGCGCCTCCTGCTGTTAGATTACGATAACTGAAACAAACAAAAAAGGTCTCCCACTTACCATGTTCCTGCATGACAAACACGCTGCTTTTGTCGATAGCAATTCCCCGCACCGGAGAGCCTTTGACGTCTACTTCCCACAACCGGGCCCCGGAATCACTGCTAAGTCCTTGAAGTTTGCCAGCAGACCCGACAGTGATCCCAGACTCATTGCTAGTCACGGCCAACGTAGTAACAGGCTCATTTAGCTGAACGCTCCATGAGAGAATTGCCTTCGTTAAACTCCATGCCGAGATTACAGCTTCGTCAGTGTCAGTTTTCATGGCAGTGAACACCTGATCACCAGCTGCAGCAAGTCCAGTCACCTCCTTGTCTAATTGCCGCCTCCATTGAATGTCACCAGTAGTGCTGTTAAGAACTGCAAGAACATTGGCGTCTGTGAGACTGGCGATGAGCCCATTCTCTAACCATACAGCAAACTCGGGCTTCAAGAGACCGATTTGATCTTTCTGCCAATCCACAACATACGCCTCGTCGGTGTAGACTGCGTTGGCATGGACAATAAATAGACCCAAACCAGCGGCCAAGGACGCCCACAATCTCATTGTGGTCCTCAACACTTCGGATGGTTTGCAAATGAGTTGTGAAGGCTGCTCAACCCAAAGCAGGTAGACAACGGTAATAACTGTTGATGATCAGTAGAGCGAAATCTGGTGACGTGGGGAACGCGCCATGTCGACCAAATCTCGAAATCCGTAGCGCGACGCAAGCTGACCCGTCAATAGGACTATTGAAAATGGTTACTACACGTTCTGCCACAGTTAAGTACACAGTAATTCTGCCGACGTACAATGAGCGCAAGGTATGACACAGCGATATGACACGTCGCGTCCGGCGTGTACCCAAGCCTGAATGTCTTCAGGAGCTTGGTTTTATAGACATATGGTGCAATAAGAGCCAGTAATTCCACTGATGAGCAATAATCCTAATAACAGAATCTTCCGATCATTACATACCTGCTTGCAGAAATGTTCAAGGAAAAGTACGCGGAGTTTTGTCTTCTTGTGAGCCGTGGAATATTAACCTTAGTGATCTTGACTGGGAAATTATAATTGTCGACGATAATTCACCTGACGGAACTCAGGATGTTGCCCAACAACTTGTCGGTGTCTATGGAAAGGACCACATTATTCTCAAGCCACGGGAGGGAAAGCTTGGACTGGGGTATGTTTCACTAATTTTGTACGTTTGCAAGAAGAGCAATTCTAACGATAGAACTGCCTATATCCACGGCCTTAAATCTGCCACTGGCGATTTTGTCATCATTATGGACGCTGATTTCTCTCACCACGTAAGTATGGCCGAGCAGCACCAGATGCTACAGCCGATTTTTTTTTACCATGCTCTCCAGTCATTGCGATTACAAAGATGCAACAATCAACTTTGTTGTAGAATGTTAGATTCTGACCACAGCCTGAGGCTATTCCCAAGTTCATTGAAAAGCAAAAAGAGGGAAACTACGACATTGTCACTGGCACTCGATACAAAG
>JAJLWU010000684.1:0-20533 GCA_030570855.1 Tardiomyces digboiensis | reverse complement strand
CTTAAAGCAGATCACTGAAATCACTCAAGATTGCTAGTTTGTAATTGAAGTGCAACGCAAAATGGTGGACCACAGTCATGTATGCACAAATTGCGCTCATATGTTGCATTAAAGGCTAGGGTGGCGAGGCTGAAGCACACTAACGACCACGAGGGAGAACTTTGCCGGGGCACAGAGACTTTTGACAAAACTGAATGATGCTTAGCGCTGTGCGCCAGCGTGTCCTGTTAGCACAAGGGCAACTTGGCCTTGATAACATGACAAGATTTGCTGCTATTGGCTTCCGAGGAGCCCATACACTTAAACCAGTAGCACAGATTGTTCCGCCGACAGCAGAGATACCGGACGTGCAAACATTCATGAAAAAGATTGGACGGGATGCCTCGGAAACAACTGATCACTTTGAAAGCTGGGAACACTTTATGACCGCAAGCTCCGAGTACATGAAAGAGAAGGGTATTGACACTCGTCTACGAAGATATATTATTTCTCAGAGGGAGAAGTTGAGACAAGGATTGCCGATCCGCGAGTACAAGCGGGGCAAGAAAAGTTGGGGCGGTGAGAGAAAGAGGGACGAATTCCGAGCCCAGCATTTTGGTCGTCTCCGTGCCGAGCAGCGCGAGTCCAAGCATTGACGATTTTACGACAGCCGTTAGATTCAACGCTTTGTAAATAATTCACTCAAATCAATTGGCGATAAGTTTTTTGCTTGGGGACTGCAACCCTGCTCCTAACGACGTACGTAATTTGATGTGTTTTGCCTGGGTGTATGTGCAGAGCTATTCCTGAGTTCGCGTTAGAAATGAATACCGTCTACAGAGTAACGGAGAACCAAGAAATTGTAAAATTTCATGGTGAATAGGGCGACTTGTCTATTCTGTTCCGCCCGTCATGTATTCTTTAAGCCTAGTTGCCTCGTCCGCCATGTCTTCGACCGATCGCGGAGGTCGTTGATCAGAGTCGACTCCTAACGACCCGTGTGACCTATTCTGCTTAATAGTTTGAAAAACGTATTCCAAGTCTCCTTCCTTGCCATCGAGCAGCTTGTAGACGTCGTCCACATTGGGAAGATCATTGAGTCTCCTTGGAATAATATGACAGTGAAGATGCGGTACTGACTGCCCAGCAGATGCACCGTCTTGAATAGCTATATTAAGGGCGTCGGCTTTGTAGTATTTTTCAATTGCTTGGGATACTTTGTGAACTGTCTGATAAAAGTCCAGCATTTCGTCGTTGGTTAGCCCCGACAGGCGGGGCACGCATCTAATAGGACACACCATAACATGGCCAGGTAGAATTGGTTTCAAGTTCACAAGTCCATAAGACAACTGCGACTGATAAAATACTTGTTCAGTCACTGTAAAGATTCCAAACTTGATCGGCGCCCGGAGAGGCATCGTTACTGTACGGTACACATTGAACGCAAAGCCGCCTTGACGTGATCCGTTACCATATACGCGGCTGAATACGACAAAACTCAAAAAAAAACAGCAAATGTTTCACAGAGCTGGACAAATCTCGTATAATTTCTCGACACTGTCATAGTGGCAGTAGGAGTTATTGACTTTTTTCTTGCATAGCTATTTCGGTATTTAGATTCTGGGAAGCGCGATTTCCACGCGCATGATGCAATTAGATGTAGGACAACGAAGAAACGTTTTATGCTGCAGCAGCGTCGTTGGCATTACCCTCAGTACCCTCGACAGGATCCTGGTCCCCAGCCGCTTGTTCAAGGCGACGTCTAGCGGACCTGTATGCATTAAGATGTCGTTCGCGTCTTTGCTGATCTTCGCGAACCCAGTTAGCATATAGCGAAGGAACAAAAGACCCAACGAACATCATCATGGTGGACGTGAAGCTGTAGTGACCTCCATTCTGGGTCGCCTGCACATTTCGGAGAATATGTAGATCGTCTGCTCGTGTCCCTTCTTGCAAATCAGCACGAACAAGGTCCTCTATGTCTCCTACAGGCTGTTCTGGGAGTACATGCGGAAGGTCCAGGGCTAAATTACCGTAGTGTCGCGTAAGCTCTCGCATGTAACGCTCAACAAGGCCCGCCTGCCACAAATAGGCCGCAATCGAGAGAACGGGTAAAAGCCAGAAAAACGTAGTGCCATTGATCCCCATGCCAAATATTTCCAGGAACACAAACACCTTGAAGACAGTAATAACAATGCGATAGTTCCAACGTAAAAAGTCTTGGAATGGAGCTGCATCTTGCAGGTTGTTAACAAAACCCCGTACGAGTCTCGGCAAGTCCCTCTGCAATACGATACCACCAGGTCTAGGACCATCGGCTATCTGTAATGGCCCACGCGTATTACCATCAGATGTAGCAAGATCACGATCATCCGTCCACAGCTCCACCGAGCAATCGCGGCCACTCAACAAACTCCTTACTTTGTCATACATATCCGGAGCCAATGCCAGAGCTAGTTCCGAATCGCCAGAGGCAACATCTTTTGAGCAGTCAATCACCATAAACTTGCCAGAATCGATTACTGCGGTACCATCGGCCAGCACAAGTTCCAAGTCGCCTTGACTGCTTGCTTGACCCGTAGGAATACGTCTGAAACCATCACCTGACCCACTATCATCGCGCATTGGGTGCAAATTTCGAGGGCAAATATCGCTATCAGTTGCATTATGATCTGCCGCCAATGTTAGAGCACTTAGAGCACTCGTTAGCTCCATGTCGTCTTGTTGAGGCAGCTCAAGTCTGTGAGGTCCTATCTCTGCTGCCGAGGGTCGAGCTCGCGAAGCCAGTGATGGAAGCAAAGAGCGTGAAGAACTTGAAGCGCTTGATGACGCAGCGCCTGAATCGGAAGTCATAGAGGCATCTCGGTTTCGTAGAAGCAAATGGAAAGTTGCGGCTACTCCACCAGCATCTTTTGCTGTTGTGCTGCCAAGGACCTCACCTATAATAGCCGAGTCGTGCAGAATGCGACCACAATAAATAAGTACAGTAGAGCTGAGAGCCGGTATCAGGGGTTCGTCCACTTCACCTGAGAGGCGTGTCACCACTACCTGCTTCAAGTCTTGCACAGACCAGCTAGTTCCCACGACAAATACCTTGCTGGAACCTAAGTTCAAGTTCTCTGGGCACACAATATTAATGCGCAAGGTGCTAGAGCTTTCGCCCAACATTGCAGGAGAGTGTGAAAGAGCTTGTAACTCGCCGGTGTTGTTCAAATTGTCTCGCTGGCGCTTCTTACTGCTGGTGATATGGATGCATGTCCAACAAGTATGTGACCAAATCTGTCCCAAGATCATCACTCATAATATTATTTTGACCTGGTGCATGTCAAGTACAGAGCTGAAATTTCCACCAGCTTATACCAGCTTCCCGCAGGGGAACACTGCGCTATATCAAACTGTTAAGAGACCAATGCGCGGTAGAGCGCCGGCAAAAGCAGCATCTGCTGCTATGGGACAGGCACTGAGACACCTGTCGTCAACGACCATGGCAAGCAAAAAGGCCGGTATTGGAAGCCGTGTTTTCAACGCTGTGAGGACATCACTTGGCTTCGACCCTCCGCAGCCCGAGTGGTGGCCGACAATGGAAAACCGTTTCCATGTTTGGGATACGTCACCTTCGCAGGATATTCGAGCTCGCGCTGCATTTATCCGGGCTCGTGGAAAATGCCCAGTCACTGGCAAAAATATTAACTATGTGTGCCCTATTTCTGGGATTCCTACACATCACGATGAAGCGGCGTGGAAGGCTGACAAGAGATATCACGAGCACAGCATCGGCCGGATTCTGCGTGAAGCAAACTGCTACGAGCATGACCTGCGGTCGGGACGCGAATTCCCCGAGTTTGACTTTCCCGGTGCCCAGCAGGAGGAAGCAGTTATAAACTTTTTGAACTGGGACACTTTTTTCTACACACGAGACTTTTTCTCTATGGACTCTGAGTTTCATATGGCCGCGGCGACCAAAATGCTCTCGTATCCAATTACCATGGGTGGCATCATCCATGAATATTCACCGTATTCACTAAAGCCACGAGGTCCGATTACCTTGGAAGGACTAAAGTCTTTGGCGGCTCTCAGATATACTCTCTTTCCAAAGGATCGCACAAAGACTTGGCAGGATAGACCTATGAGATTCTTTATACTTGGCGCCCGTGCTGAATCTCAACTCCCGTGGCACGCCTGGAAACAACTGTCATTCCTTCTGCCATACACCAAGTTCGAGTTGGTTTTTATTGGTCCCGAGAGTTATTACGACCGCGAAAAGCGGCTATATGTGTCATCACAAAAGCGCATTGTACAGCGAATAGATCAGCAGATGTCCATGGTGTACTACACCGACTACTTCCATGTCCTCAACGAAGCACAAGACTTTTTCCCGTATGACCCATACTTGGACTGCTTCTTCTTATTTCACCCTGGTCTCGGAGCCCCGGAAGCTATGGATCAGTGGGAGAAGTCGATTCCTGGTCTACTTGAGTCAAAGTGTGCCGTGTTTGTGACTGGGTTCCATGAAGCGGACTCAATGCGTGATTGGAACTGGCTACACAGTAAATTTGGCGAGGAACTAGATGTTCTCATGGAGCCAACCCAGAATGTCTTTTTATCAACCAAGTGGGAGCTTAATGACTTGAATCCGTCTGAAGTCTATCAATTTAACCAGCGTCTTTTCGGGTTCCGTGGTAAGCGACATCACGCCACAATTGCTGAATAGTATTATTGTACATACTGTAAATAGTTCACTGCATCTTTTTTGCGTTTGGCCTTCTCCGACCTTTGCGCGCCGGATTTCTTCGGCTACTTTCTTCACGACTCGCCCGAAAAACTCCGACAAATCACGTTATTTCAACCACGCACGGCTGTGGCAGCTATCTCCTGTAGTTGCCAATAAAATCGCAGCATACGCCCTATCACGAAAAGGACCGTCAAGGAATATTCAACGAGGGAAGCTTTAGCACACATATTTTCATAAACAATGCGTGTCACTCGCACTGTTTTCCGCACTCCACTGATCAAGTTTCTCGGCAAGCGGGCTCCTCCAAAGGGTAAGCACATTCTAACCGCATTCAATCACTGGTGGCCGGTTCCCACTCCAATCGGCAGATTGCAGGCAGCTAGGAGAGACTTCATGGCGTCTCAGTTATCGACACATGTAGCGTAGCGCCGGGTAGAAAGTTGGCCTACAAGACGATTTCATTGCAGTGGCCGGGACGTGGCAATGATTGCGGAATTTAAAGCACCAAGGCATTTTGAATTGTGCAGAGTTGGTGGGGGATTTTTGATTCTGTTACGCTGCCAAGAATTGACCAATTTGGCTCTGTATTGATCTCGGTATTGTGAACTTACGCTTATTAGTAGCGCATTTGACGTAGGGGAGCACCGAATATACGATACTCGAGCGCGTAAGCTACGTTGGAATTGTGAATGTCCAACGAGTCTGATGTGAAGTCTCTAGTTCCTAACTCCAGCTGTCGACCATACACCACGGATTCACCCTCAGTCACCACAAGAATCGCTACCCTTGTCATTTGCCCAGTACCGCCAGAACTCGCAGACACATGGACCTCTGGGGGGAAAGGGAAGCGTTTCGCGAAATAGTTCGTCGGATGCGGAGTTTGCTTCGAGATCCGAGCTTCCCAAGAGGTTTCAATATGCCGAACTGACAGAAGCAGAGATTGAGAACATAAACGCAGGCGGTGCTGCATACGTCTTCTAAACGATCTACGTTTTGAAGGTGTGAATTTACGACCCATGTTTCTAGCGAACAATAGCTATTTTTTTGGAATCTATAGAAGTGTTGGACAATGCAGTGTGCTCTGGACCGGTGCCTGTTCATTTTATATTGACGCGTGGTGGTGTGTAATAAGAGCTAGTAAAGAAGCGAATATCATGTTTTCCTTTGGCAACAAAACTATCAATATCGAGAATGCTGCTCAAGTATCCTAAGTCCTGCAACTCAAGTACTCGTTGGAAGCACGTGACTTCATGACCCTCTACTAGGGTTACCCGACCCTGGCAACTAGTCTAGGTTTACTTTCACCAGTGGCGACTCCAGCAACTAACCCGAAAATTAATCAAACATGGAGCACCACCAAGTCAAGTGGGGTCGTCCGCGAGACGATATCTATGGTCCTTATGACCGAAAGATCCACGATGCAGCGAATAAGATCCCGACAGGCCACACACAACAGCCAATTATAACTGGGACAAGTGTTCTTGGGATCAAGTTCAAGGACGGTGTGATACTGGCTGCCGATAACCTGGGTACGTAATAAACAGTGTAACTCCATTTTGTACTAAAGGGCGTGCTTGACGTGTGACACTGACAAAGCTGTCCCGAAACTTGGCCAATTCAACAATTGAGGGCCATACATTACGCAAAATGCTAACATTCAGCTTCCTACGGATCGTTGGCAAGATTCGACGACCAGGAGCGTCTGTTTCAAGTGGGGAAAGAAACAGTTGTTGGCATTGGCGGTGACATATCCGATCTACAGTACCTGGCACGTTTCTTAGACGACTTAGAGTAAGTTAGGGCGGGCACTTGATGAGGATTGGGGCATTGGTTAACGGCAGAATTGATGAGAATTATGACAATGATGGGCAATCGTTACGGGCGCCTCATATTTTCTCATATCTTTCAAGGACGTTTTATAATAGGCGATCAAAGATGGACCCCCTATGGAATGCGACTCTTGTCGCCGGGTTTGATGATAAGAATGAGCCATTCTTGTCATACGCCGATCTTCTTGGTGTGACTTACACGGCGCCAGCTCTTGCTACTGGCTTTGGTTCATACCTTGCAATTCCACTTCTCCGCAAGGTAGTTGACAAGGAAGGTGATGAGAAGCAAGTAACAGAGGAGCAAGCTCGAGCGATCATTGACGAATGTATGAAGGTCCTCTTTTATCGCGATGCACGAAGTCTTGACAAGTACACCGTTGCGACAATTACACGGGCCGGCATTCGTTTTGACAAGGATGTGCGATGCGAAAATATGAACTGGCGGTTTGCTGCCGGTATTCGTGGCTATGGCAACCAGAAGGAGTGACGACTATTGTATAGAAGAGGAAGTGAGGCGCAGGCATAGTCAAGTGTCTTCTGTTGACAGGAGTCGCCCTACTACTATATAGTGAATCCAGCAAAAGCATTATACAAGATGTTGTTTTAGCCAGAGAAATAGCTTGCTGGGCAATCTCGCTTCTCGCAGGTACTCTCGGATATTGGTGTGAACTCTCGGATATTGGTGTGTCCGTTTGTGCGCGAGTGCGCCACCAACTGCCCCCTCTCTAAAATCTGGGCGTCAAAAAAACGCGCCAACGACGAGCGGTCACTGCCAAGTATGTGCTTAAGGGGCAGGTTCCAGTTAAATAAAGGCGGGGTGGAGACGACCGTGGTGCCGTCTGCGTTATATGACTTTGTGTCACGTAACCGCGTCGGATCTGGTGGCGGACCGGCGCTGTATGTCCCAAAGAACTGCCACCCTCAGATAGTATTCAACGACAATCGAAACCCTTTACGGGTTTCACTAACGACACAAAGAAAAAAAAGAAAATCCTGGGCCATAACATTGTGTTCATGCATGGAAGCGACGCAGTTATTAGGGTTCGATTGCCTAGAAGTTCTATATGCTGATATTCGGACTAGCAGTGAAGTTGAAGCAGTTTACAATTCTAAACGGCGGGCCATAGACACATCCACATCACACAATATTATGTCCGTCTATAATGAAGAATTCGCTGGATCAGACCACTGTCAGTTAAGGTTTTGCCTAGAAAATTTCAGAATCGGATGATTCTCATCAGTACTGACCTTCATTTCGACACGTAGTTGCCAAGATTGGATCCTTTAGATCCGTCTTTGACATTGTGCTCAACTAATTGTAAAGCCTTCTTTGGTAACCACTGTTTGATAATGTACCCGGAACGAATAGAAGGTGCCATGTGCCGAACACCGATGCGTTACCCTGTTATGACCACAAAAACGGGGCGGACAGGGCAGGGGTCTGCGATGCGGATAACTGCATGTCTGACTACTAGAACACCAACCCCGCCGCCAGAAACCTTATAACTATTTATCTCCTGCAGCATCACACTGACAGCTGGGGGCTTGTACCCACCACCACAGTGATTTATACCGTCGTCTGAACATTGATTGGTCTGCAATCCCAACGCCGGCGTTTGATTTTTTATTTTTTTTTGTTCGGATCTGTCAAGCTTCCAACACAGCGCCGCGACCCCGTTGACAAACAGGGTTGCTGGACTTGCTAAAACAACAACTGGCAAGAGACAGACGTCGCAGTGTTGTCACCGAACAATTCATCGGATCCGGCCTTCCTTGTCGTCGTATTGGTAAGTGGAAATGAGAAATCGAGTTTCGTTGTGGGGGGTGGTTCTAGCCGATTTAGGCAACTTGCGATTTTGGGTGATCGTGACTGGCGCTACCGAGACAGCATAGGAGCGAGCTCCGGGCACCAACTATTATAACTCAGAGTGTTGAGATGGGACCTAGTATCATGGCTACAAAATCAACAAAGATGGCCGGTTTAGAGACAGTGATTTGGCCGTGCGTCGATGTGCTGGGGTCAGCAGAGGGGTAGTAGATGTGTGATCGGGGATCATTGACCAAGCGTTGTAATCGTCTCTGATACGTGAGAGTATTAAAAAGGCTTTGATTTGATCGCTTGCACTCGATCTACCCACTTGGTAGCTGTTTTGGACACCCATTTTTGGTTGGCGATATCCCTACCGTCAGGAACATACTAACACTAGGGATGCTCAGGAGGGCCGGTAGATAGACATAACAGTGCATACTTGGTAAAATCTTCTCAAACACCATGGGGGGCTCGGTGCATGCTAGCTGTCGATGGCGGCACAATGGTGTCGGGTGTGGAAGATGTGCTAAATTCCCAACAGTCAGAAGGTGAAGAAATATTTCCAAGCCAGGTGCTTCCATCTCAATCAGATGTAAAAGCCCAAGCCTGGTATGTCGTTCGAGAGTTTCTTGCTAGCATATGTGTCACACATGAGCACCTGGATCATATATGGGGCTTCGTCCTCAATTCGGCTGCGTTTAGCGAAACTAAGCCAAAGATTCTTGCTGGCATGGCAGATTGTATTGATACACTGGCACATCATGTTTTCAACGGGCTCATTTGGCCTAATTTAACCAATGAAGGAATTCAACCAGCAGGCTATATTACCTTGAACCGCCTCGAGCCTAAGAAGTTTACTGGCGGACTGGCTACAAACCTCGAGGTAGCTGCATATGCTGTTTCTCATGGATCGCACGCAGAAAAGCAACGAAGAATGTCGTTACCGCCCGCAAAGTACATGTCATTCTCAAATACTAGCAGCTATGAATCCACAGCATATTTCATTCGCGACACTCTCACTGGAAAGGTAATACTCATGTGGGGTGACGTCGAACCAGACCACATTTCTTTGACCCCCAGGAACGCTCATGTGTGGTTCACTGCTTCTGAATTCTTTCAAAGTGGACTACTGGTGGCTATATTCATTGAATGTTCATTCCAGTCTTCTCATCAGGACAAGCTGCTCTTTGGTCACCTTACACCAAAGTACCTTATGATGGAGCTCTCGACGTTTGCATCCCGATTACCAGAGTCGTTACGATTGCTACCCGGACTTCATATCATACTGACACATATCAAGGACTCGCCTTCTGGACCGTTTCCCGGACCGGCCATTCTCGATGAAGTTCGTGCCCTCGCGAAGAGAAGCGGGTTCGAGTGTACGATATCTCTGGCAGTCCCAGGGGCCAGTTACACCTTCTAACAGAGCTACTCATTTTCACGACTCAATACTTGTGTACCTTTTTTTATCGTTATTATTGCTTATTGCACACCGCAGGTTGAAATCAAACTGCGAAGCCAATAAAGACGCCTGTATTGCAATAGAAATGTGGCATACTTCAGTCCAAACATTAAACATGGAATTCCTTACTGGATTCGGTACTCACCGGAGTGAATATCTACGCTCTTCTGAAACTCTAGCATCTGAGACTCGTCATCCACTAAGAACACCCTTGTCACGTCCACGCCACCATACGAGGACCCGCCGGGGATTTTGAAGTCAACATTGATGGGGAAGAAGTCGTCTTGAGCTTCTGCTTCAGCCGTAAATTCAAATGTGCCTGAAGCAGTATCGCTATTGGGATCGACGACAGGAATTATCCAATCAATATGATCGTCGTACTGACCATAGTTCAACGATGGGTCAGAAATATGAGCATTCGATGAGGCAAGTGGGATACGCACCGTCACATTCTCCAGAACATCCTCAAAGCCAGGCTTGACTTCATACTCAATGGTGACATCCATAAAACCAGGATCAGATTGCGAAAACCAACAGCTAAACACAAGCGGTACCGGGACGTTGTTTCCAGTAATCTTCCACCTGAGAACCCCGAACTCTTGGTTGTTTGACGGAAATGGCCGCGAGGGATCCTTGGAGCCAATAATGTTGCTATCAGCAAACTGGGCACGGTCAACATTGGGATGTGTCTTGAATACATTTCCAGGGAGCCCAATTTCTGTCTTGAGCTTAATTTTAGATCTGCTGGGGTCGCCAATGCGCACATTCAACGTGCCACGAATTTCAGAGCTCTGAGCAACTCCCTCACGGTTCAGCTCGACAAACAAGCCTTCATCGACAATTATTTCAATTCCTCTATTGGACGAGATGTCGTGACGGTTTGAAGCTGCTTTAGGAGCAGAATGTTGGGGTTGTGGCGTAACGTCACGCTCCTGTTGGTTGGCCATAAGAGGGCTATGCTCGCTCGATCCCAGGCCATCAAACGCCGAGCTCTTCTTTTTGCCGAGCTGCAAGCCTCCCTTTCCAAGCGCAAACCCCGACGAAGCACGAGGCTTTGACGGAACACGGTCATCATAGTCATAAACAGCTTCAGCCGCTGGTTTGGATACTAGAGGGGCATTTGATCCGAACGAAGACATGGAGCTCTGCGGGAAACCTCCCATGCCTCCACCCATGCCACTACCACTGGCTCCCCGTCTCGCCATTTCTCGTCGCTGCATTTCAAGTTGCTTTGCCTTCTTCTTGCGTTCCTCGGCAGCTTCCAACTCCTTGTTTCTCTCAATAATCTCCTGGATTTTCTCTTCATGACTTTCCATCTCCAGAAATGTCGTGATCTGCTGAAGGTTCAGGTTCTCCTTGTATCCCAGGTTCACAACTTCATCAAAGGCACTAATGATCTCAAATGAATTGTGCAAAATTTCCCTTTCATCAACCGATCGCACAATTGATGATACCAGTTGTGACAGGAGTCGCAGGGTTCCAATGTCCTGAAGAATGTTTGATTGACGGTTGGTAATAAGGACAACGTACAGCTCCTCGAGTGGCTCATACACGTATCGAACATACTCATCCTCTACAGTTGTATGCTGAGCACTTCCCTGCATGAGTTTTGGGAAACTAGCAAGAAGCTCGGTGACACGGTCCTTGTGGAGGTCGCGAAACTGGCGCGACAGGATCGCTTTACCGCCTCGCGTGCAAATCGACGCTGCCAGCACAACCTGATGTTAGTAACTCTTATAACCAGTAATTCGCCCAGAACGTCAGAGATGAATAGTTCTCAAGTTTGCAGGGCCCTATGGTTTGCGCCGTGTTGTTTGGACAAATCTCTAGTGCAAGTTAGCCCGTCACAGCTGCAAGGCCCCAAAACATCACTGCGGGCCTCAATTCCTTTAAACATGTCTGTGGGACTCAAAACAATCAAATTTTAATAGAAACGTACCATCTTGCACCGATAGTGACCACGGTGATTAGAAGTCGAATCTCAGCTTGTACTAAGATGCCACGATTTCACTCCCGGCTTTGTGCGTAAATGTCAGTACTCTCCAACGAGATTGTAGGAAGGCCTACATCATGTGATGTAAACCCACTTGGCACGTGAGGTAAATTAGGAACCACGCCCGCTGACACAATGGGCTAGGGCGCGACGCGAGAACGACACTGTCAACGACCAACAACAGAGCTTCATGAGCTAGGTACACATACTGTAGATTTAAAGGGCCGCTGATCTACGGGGAATGATCGCTAATGGTGAGCTCCCTCGTGAGGTTGGAGCTTACCGTCAGGCGAAGGAGCAGATCGCTCAGCTTGAGCGGGAGCTTGCAGAGTTCCGCGCCTCTTCTCTGGAATTAGAGCAGGAACTCGAAATTGAGCTCGAAGAAAAGGAAAAGATCGAGCTCGATCTCCGAGGCTCTGTTAAGTCTTTGAGTGTGGAAGTAGCACAATGGAAGGTAGGTTCTTTGGAAGCACGGTTGGCATCCCAAACCTAAGCGGTGGCGTCGCAACGCCTTTGAGCGACACTTGCTGCTCATGATTGCTTAGATATCTTAGCTAAATGACTACTATGGGCATTTATGGTACCAGGCAAAATTCCATGGCACTAACCTCAGCACAAATACCTGGAGTTGCAGAAAGAGTACTCAGCTACTCAGACTTCACTGCAAAAGCAAATTTCTTCACTTCAGGAAGCTCACAAGTCTGTCAGCTTGCGACTGAGGGAGATAGAAATGGTAAATGACCATATGGAACAACACGAGAGGTAAGCTTACAACATGTCTGTGCCCGAAATGCAAGTCTAACCCTAGGATTACGAAGACATCCTTAGAGCAAGTTGAAGAGAGATACCACGAGTCTTTAGAAAAAATTGCATTATTGGAAGCTGAGTTGGCTGGAAAAGATGCAATGTCAATAGAGCTCCAGAGATCCCGAGATGAACTGAGAGACCTAAAGGAAGAGCTCAGTGTTATCCGCCATCGCTCTGAAAAAGAAAATTGGGTGCCTCAAGCCGCCGAGTCAAAGATTGGCAAGCAAGATACCCGCAGAACGCCAGCCATGGGCATTTCCCATTCGAAGAGTTTACGCAAAATCCATACCATGGCCAACAAGATGGCGGATATTCAGAGTCGCGTGACCAATTTTAAATCTGCTTTGCCATTACCTCCCTCAACGCCAAAAGGCTCAGCCAGCATCGGCTCTCGGTCGCCTGCTGGCTCAAGCGGATCACCCTCGCCTACGAATATTCCAGTCGCTTCTGCCAGGATGCGGCAAAATGCTAATAATGACGATTCGTTTGCTACCCCACTACACAGTCGAGGTGTTGGCCAGCGATGGTTAGAAACAATCGAGGGATCACCAACTGATGTTGTTTCTCCCGGACCGCGACGTTCAACTAAATTAACATCCTCATACACAAGCAAAGGCGGGTCACGAACACCCAACATTAATTCTGCCCAATTCGGTAACAAGGAACCTGCTTCTGGGCCTGCCAGCCGTCCTGGGTCTGCTTTTAGTGCACTACATGCGCGGCCGGCTTTTGGTCATGGGCGCTTCTAGTTCACATTAGATGTTTGAGTTTGTCTCCCACAACAGTTCAGACTCCATGGCGGGGGTTTGCCACGAATGACATGATTTGTACGATACTTTTGTTAATGAAATCTTATTGAGTCATAGCACGGCATCTTCACCGTGGTGCTACCCTTTGAGATCGGGTTACGTAGATAATAGCGAAAGACAAGCGTCAACTGCAGGGCCCACCCTGCCTTCCTTTTGCCGAACAACATCTTCTATGATTTCCTGATCTAGAGTCGGGAACATTTGCCTAAAAGTGTCAATCACCTGTACGAATTCTTCCTCATAAATTCTCTGCGCTTCATGTTCCTCTGCAGACACTTGGCGAGCCGCAAGCTCGTCTGGCGAAATTTGCGGTTCCTTCTTGTCCATTGTGCCTTCGCCAGCGCTATCTTCTTCGTTAGGATCCGCCTCAAACATTCGAGATAGTGACTTGAAGGGAGCTGTAAACAAACCCGCCGAGTTTAGAAGCACCGTAGAAGCATTCATACCAGTCGGGGTTTCTGTCCCGGTTTGTTCTCCAGCTTCCAGGGTCTCAGGTTGACCAACTCCAGAGGGAGCCGGCTGGCACGGAGACATCCGGCGGTCTGGAGTTTCGGGCGGTTGGGAACCAGCAATGACTTCAGCACTTGAGCGGCACTCAGCAATTGATCGTACTGACTGCTCGACATTGGCTTCAAATTCGTCGTCGCTTATAGACAAACGCGAGCGGTCAAGGGTCTCGAGAAAAGCAACTGCACCAACAACTGACGAGAGGTAGTATCCAGCCTCCCCTCCTAATCTATCCGGATCGCGAAAGCGTTGGATATAGTTGACGTTTGAGATCAAGCTCTTTGGCTGCGCTTTGAGAACAATGTAGATTAGGATCGGCAGAAATCTATCGGCAGATTCCTCTGATTTCGATTGCCGCAAAAGGCCAAAAATGACCTTACAGCAATTCAAGATGCAGATCATTTTGTCTCGCGGCGCGCGATAGTGATTAATTTTGCCAAGTTCGTCGGATGCGAGACGAACAAACGAGTCACCATTGCGTAGAAATCGTTCCGGAATATCCAGGTGGCGACCTTGAATCCAGTGCCATATACGCATCTTCTCCTCTAATATGTGATCACGCAGGACATCATCCTCATGAGAACCGTCGCGAACCTCAGGTGAGATTTCGGGTGAGAAAGTTTTGGAATATAATCTGTTCATGATAAGCTTTTCCATTCCCTCCAATGCGTTGCGCCACTCATTGTCATTGAGATTGGCAAACTGTCGACAATGCTTCATTTTGGAGGAAATGAATACACGGAAGTCGCCGACGATTTTTACTTGCTCATTTGCAGACCAGTATCGTTTATTGAATTCGTGAAGAAAGCTTTTGACGTACCGAGCAATAGGGTCAGCGCTTTTGTGCCGTAGTTGATCCAAAAATCGTTGGAAATCGAAAGGTCTCAACTCCTCTTCACTGATATCCGGCTCGTGTCTTTGAGATTTCTCATTATGTGAGCCGTTGGCTTCGCTCAAAGCATGCTCTATATCGTCAGGTCCCATAGTCGTCTCATTGATTGCATTGCGTGACTGTGTCGTCTCCGTAGCCGTCGTCATGTTCTGCTCGTCTTTAGGCGCGCTAGACTCTTTTAAAGCCGCTTGCTCTTGATCTAAGTGGCTATGAGGCATGTTTTCATCATCACATCCACTATCTCCGTTCGCAGCCTCTTCCAATTTGCGATAACTTTCCATCGCAACGTCTGGCCGTGTACCACGAAGTCGCATGCACGCCTTGCCTTTAAATCCGCTAACAATCGGCTTGTCTAAGACTAGAGTTAGACTTAATACTCAATACAGCACATTTCATAGACTCACCTTCACTTTGGTCTCCGTCCGGGGTGGACTCCAACGCAAATGTTGGAATAGTTCCAGTGGATTCAGGTGCAGCTATATCAGATGGTGCTCCGGACGGCTCCTCAGAGCGCTTCATCAAAGGATCGAATGCCTCTAAAATACCATGTAGATCCTGCGCAGGCTTTTCTCCCATAGATCCGATCACATTATCGTAATTCATTGCGGTGATTACTGGCGATACATCGCCTTGGCTGGGGAGAATGTGGTCGCTCTGTACCGACGGCGTGAAGCTGACGGGATTCATCTGTTCGGCATCCACCGAAGGTCGGTCTTCGCCTTTATCATCAGACTCCATGCCGCAGAAATATCTCAGTTCCTCGCCATGCGTGTGATTTAACTTATTCTGAACGTCCGCCTTGGTGTTATCGTTGGACCTGCCACACATACTCGGAGCAGCGCTCTCGATGAGGTTGTGAAATGCAACGCTCCATTTTAATATTACGTTTCCAGAGCTTCTGTTTGTGATTTTTCCACCTTGGCCAAATTTTCGTCGCCAGATCTCGACGCCCCGTTGCATGTGTGGAATATTGCTTT
This sequence comes from Tardiomyces digboiensis, assembly GCA_030570855.1. NCBI lineage: Eukaryota > Fungi > Ascomycota > Dipodascomycetes > Dipodascales > Trichomonascaceae > Tardiomyces > Tardiomyces digboiensis. The sequence goes on along the minus strand of JAJLWU010000684.1, from coordinate 4,736 downwards.
ATGTGCAGTATTCTAAACTTTGGGATATTTCATATGAGAATTTGAAGGAGCGTGTTGCGGCCAGGGGCCCGGACTTTGCTCAGGAGATAGTGCTTCAACATGGACCAGCAGTTCGACTGTATTCTTCAGTGCTTTACATGAGGGAACCGTTCACTCGCCAGCCGGTACATACGGAACGTGGAGTTCTACAGTACAATGGAGAACTCTACAACAAAGAAACCATAGATGGTTGCGATACAAGCTTCATAACTCAACACATTGAAGACGGTGGACTACCGAAGAGTCTAGAACGATTCCGGGGAGAGTACGCTTTCACCTACACGACAAAAGATATGATATGGTTTGGGCGTGATCCTATAGGGCGACGAAGTCTTCAGTACTGCTTTGACGAGGAGGCCGGGCTCATTGTAACTAGTGTTGGTGTCGACGACTTGCAGTTTCATGAGGTGCCAGGCGGTCTGCTAATGTGCTATGATTTGACAAGTAAGACAATGAGCGCCTTTGATTGGACTTATCACGCCATGTCCAAAGACCTTCCGATTTATCCCTTTACTCCCCTGACTGTAAATAATAAAGACCCTGTGCTCAACGACCTGGACGCAGAACTTGAACAGCTGCTCTTAAGGGCCGTGTGTGCACGCACGACTGGTGGACACAGAGCGCAATCTGTTGATAAAGCTACCAATGGTTGTGAGACGTCTACTAGTGGTGCGCGTTTGGCAATCTTATTCTCTGGTGGCCTGGATTGCAGCCTGATGGCCATGATGGTGGATCGCGTTCTCCCCTCATTTGAATCGGTGGACCTTTTGAACGTGGCGTTTGAGAACCCTCGAACAGGCGGCGGCTTTCAGACTCCAGATAGATTACTGGCAAGACGGTCATTTGAGGAACTCCAGGGTATCTCAGCGCACCCTAGCCGGTTTCGCCTCGTTGAAATTGACGTTCCATTCCAGGAGATGATCGAATATCGGCCAATAGTACAGAGCCTTATGCGTCCGAAGGACTCTGTTATGGATCTTTCTATTGCAATCGCATTCTATTTCGCCTCGCGTGGTAGAGGCCGCCTTATATTATCTAAGGATTTCAACGGTGCAGCTTTGCCACCTCAGGAAATGTACGTCAGCAAAGCACGTATGCTATTATCTGGTCTAGGAGCAGATGAGCTATTCGGAGGCTACGTACGACACAGCGCAAAACTGCGGCGTGATGGCCTCCAGGGCCTGTGCAATGAACTCCAATTAGACTTTGATAGACTTCATGAGCGCAATCTTGGTCGTGATGATCGGGTGTGCTCTTGCTGGGGGAAAGAAGTGCGATACCCGTTCTTAGATGAACATGTTGTTTCATGGGCGATGGCTCGATGCCCTCTCACACTAAAAGTCTTTCAAAGTAAAGATGGGACTACCGAAGAAAAGCATATTTTGAGATTAATTGCTCGACGATCGGGCCTCAAACTGGTGGCATCGGAGAAGAAGCGAGCCATACAATTCGGGGCAAAGTCTGCAAAGATGGAGCCCGGACAGGGCAAAGTTAAAGGTACGGACAAACTTGCTTAAGATCTTAATTCTGACGACTGCTGCAGGTGATGACTATTTACAGATACTTCCTAAAGGAACCTTGGACCAGCTGGTTAAACGGCTCCTAATGAGGATTTGAAAGGCAAGTCTGATGCCGGCAGTCGTAATTGTATACAACATTAGGCACAACAACCAGGCGTACTGTATCACGCAGGAAATCTAAAAGCCAACCGTAGTAATTATCGTTCTTTGGCACCTGGCTACTTAAAGTGTATTAGTACCTGTTTTGCCCACGTGACAAAATATACTTCGTCCCCGCCAACAAAAGGTGACGCCAGGCTGGAAGCCATTCCTTTTGGACCCGGAGGTTTGATGCTAACAATACATTCGAAGAATATCTGAAGTAGTAACTAGCAGAGCGGGAAACTTGAGGATTGTTGGTATCGAGAAGGACAGAAGGACAACCTGCATATTGATTTTGGTCATCTGACAAAGGAGGTGTCTTGTGGGGTAGAGCGTTACATGAGCCATGATTAAAACGCGGAAAACCCGTATTGCAGTGCTCACTGTATGGGCATTGTTGGTTTGTCTTATTTTCTTTAGCTTTCATGGTCGCGGAGGTGATTCCGTGCCTGGAAAGTTCATATCTGAGCTTGAGGAGTCAGTGAGACTTCAACCCGAGACAGCAAAAGAACAGGAACAGACCTCAGGTACGTTTTTGTGAATATGGGCCGTGATCCGTGGATTCGTGGCTTTACTCATAACCCAAATTCTTTGGTCCACAACTAACAATAAGGAAGTGGAAAAGGTCATGATTTAACCAGCGCGTCTAATGAAGTGTTCAACGCCGAAAAGGAATATAGAGCAATTTTAGCCGAGGGGCCTGTTGTAATATTTTCAAAATCGTACTGGTATGTGCTTTATGTTGCTGCTTGGGGGCCTGTACCTTGAGTCAAAAACTCTGCTGACCACAGCCCACACTCTAAAGCTGCTAAGGACTTGTTGTTAGAGCAATATGAGGTTATGCCGAAACCCATTGTTGTAGAGCTTGACAAGCATCCTCATGGGAAGGAACTTCAAGAGTACATTGGCGAGAAGACTGGCCGGAGCACAGTTCCAAACGTTCACGTCAAGGGGCTGTCACGCGGTGGTAATGACGATTTTCAAGTGTGGAATCGCGAAGGTCTTCTTAGTGATAAGTTTAAGCAGTGGGCTGGTTCGGTGGTTTCTATTCAAAAACGTCCGACACCACCAGGAACGTAATATCTTGTAGTTCAGGTATACAATGTTAAGCTCGCAAACTGTGGACTGACTAGTGGTCAAGCATATCCTGAGCCTGCTGCAAGTCAGGTATTTAAGCAGTTTACAGAAATGAACGCTACTAGTAACTACTAGTAGCCTACTTCTGCGAGCTACACCTATTGACAGAAGGGTTCGGAGGTCACGCTTGGTATCAACACGGTGGCCCGAAATTGGATTGTCTAGGTCGCAGTGGTAGTGTTAACAGCACGCTCAGGTCAGCCGCGTAGGGTGACTTGCCAAAATAGGAAAACATATTGGTTACGCGTCGCGTCATGACGAGTCTTGGAGCTTAACGTCAAAGTTGGAGAGTTGAAGAATAATTCATCGAACAGCCGCCACTACACAATGTCCGACCTAGTGGATGCCTTGATGTCCGAGGACAGCTCGCAACAGCGGCGGGATTTGCCCTCTTCCCCAAATCTTTCGAGCTCGACGGGCCGGCCCCGTCACGGCGGCGGTGTCCTCTCAAGTACCGGCTCAACGAACTATCCTCAGAGCGACGCTTATTATCAGCCACATACAGCGACCCAGACAACAGGTAACCCCGATGATCAGCCTGCTGAGTCGGTGCGACGTGCGATGCTCAACACCGCTATACCTAAAGTCACTGATGCTACAGGAGAGAAGGTACGCGAATCCTTTGAGAACTTTTTGGAAACTTATACCGAAAATTCTGCGCAAGGTGGTGGACAATATGATGGCCGTTATTATATTGCTCAAATTCATGGGCTGCGACAATTTGAACTATCAACTCTATATGTTGACTACGCGCATCTTGCAACCGTTGAAGGTGGAGTTTTAGCGACCGCAGTTGTGGAGCAGTATTATCGATTCGCCCCTTTTTTACAGAAAGGATTGCGCCATCTGATAAAGAAGTACGAGCCGTCTCTACTCTACCCACAAGCCAGGGGATATGGCGACGATGCTTCTTCTCAAACCGTCCGATCAACAACCAACGGGACTAGTACGACTTCGGCAGATGAGTCAGAAAAAGTGTTTCAGATTGCTTTCTATAACCTTCCTCTGGTTAACCGCATTCGAGACCTGCGTACTAACAGGATTGGTACTCTCATGAGTATCTCTGGAACCGTAACGCGAACGAGTGAAGTCCGTCCTGAGTTGTACAAGGCATCTTTTACATGTGATGCGTGCCGGTCAGTGGTTGACGGTGTTGAGCAGATTTTCAGATACACAGAACCATTTATGTGCCCTAATGCCACCTGCCAAAATACGTCAGCTTGGACCTTGAACGCCGCGAAGAGCTACTTTATTGACTGGCAAAAAGTGCGAATTCAGGAGAACTCGAACGAAATCCCTACAGGTAGCATGCCGCGAACGTAAGTATTGTTTCATTACCTTGCACACGGTTCTCATCAGTACTAACCATAGCATGGATGTCATTCTTCGCGGAGAAGTCGTTGAGCGAGCCAAAGCGGGAGACAAGTGCACCTTCACCGGTACTCTTATTGTTGTTCCAGATGTCTCACAACTCGGTCTTCCTGGTGTCAAGCCACAAGCTGTGCGAGATAATCGAGGTGCTGGACGCAGTGGGGATGGCATGGACGGTGCTGTAAGAGGCCTCAAGGCTTTGGGTACCCGCGATCTTACTTATAAGCTTGCGTTTCTTGCATGTATGGTTCAGGAATCTGACGCCGGTGACTCATACAGAGGGGATGTCCGGGGAGATGGTTCCCAAGGAGAGGAAGAACAGGAGGAGTATTTACAGTCATTGACTCAGGAGGAGGTAGACGAGCTCAAGCAAATGGTACATTCCGAGCATATTTACGCTAAGTTAGTTGATTCCATTGCACCAACTGTTTGGGGTCATGAAATGATTAAAAAGGGTATCCTCCTTCAGCTCATGGGCGGTGTCCATAAAACAACTGTCGAGGGAATCAACCTTCGTGGCGATATCAA
>JAJLWU010000683.1:0-20602 GCA_030570855.1 Tardiomyces digboiensis | reverse complement strand
ACAGTTTTGCTGTTGCCAGGACTTGCCGTCACCTTGAACCCGAGATACTTCTCGCAGAATCTCTGCGCTAAACACACTGCTAGAGGAAGCGTTTCTCTCGTGCCGTCGTCCGGGTGCTAGTAAGTACGGACTCCGCTGCTGTTGTTAGTATGCACGAAATAGTAACCACACGATAATGCAGCACTTACTTCGTCCATCATGGGAACGTCATCCTGCAAAGAACCGGACCTTGGAAGAAGGTCTTGCTCTACCACTTGCGGCGGAGGGATAAATGAAGGCGCGGAGGCAGAGGCGTTGTTGGGAATGGTCAGCGCAGGCAATTTGGCCTTTAGACGCGAGTTTCCCGACGTCGGGGGTCGTATCAATGGTGGTGCCGACATGAATTGCCTGTGTATATCTTGCCTGAGGTTAGAACCGTTTTCAATTCAGCTCACAGCTGCAGGAATCCAATCGTCTTTCAAACACAACCCAGTGCACAACATACCCACTTGACCAGTTCAAGACCGCCAGTTGGCTTTACCCAAGTTAAATACACCTGGCGCGGCAGAATACTTGTCACTGCAGCAACTAGGGTGTCGCTCTATCAAATAAACCCAAAATCACCTCTTCCCGTTGTGCCGTTCGTCAATCTATCCAGTCCTTACAACAGTCTGTATTTTCCTGCGACAGTCATATAAATTAGTTGCTAAACCAATAACAAACTCTCTTCAACTCAACCGCTACGAAATAGACGGCCCTAAGTATCAAACAGTGCCTCTAAATCTTTGCTAACCGTTGTGAGTTTTCCAGTCTGATGTGGTACGTCGCAAGCCTATGCCATGATCAATACGAAGGGTTTGGGCATCCCCTGTGTCCATGCAGCAGTGGCGATGCAGTTTGTAACGATTACTCACAGTCAGTTACAGTTTTCAACGGATACCAGCCACTTCGCCGTTAAGAGAGAGTACTAGAGAGTCACGGCCGTCTGTGTCAAGTCGTTCCTTTGTGAATTTTGCTGTTTGCGCGTTTTGAAACGCTTGGCAGGGCCGGTAGCAAGGTTTCCTAACCTTCCTTTGATTTCCCTACTGCTCAAGGGCTTTGAGTCTGGAGATATATCAGCTGGTAAACCACATAGTTGTGTATCATGGTGGTATTCCACTACAGACGTGCTCTTGGTAAGATCTTGCCAAGTGGGGGTTAGGCCCCGGCTGCATTTTATGCAGTGACGGAATCACCTGTGATTCAGTGAAATACACCAAAGCTTGTACAGATATTATGGGATCCACAATACAGAGATATTCTAGACTTGTTCGAGACCTGGCAACACACCCGGACTACCACGAAACTGCTGACTATGGACAATCAAGGCAGAGTATTGGGAAGGGTGATGTTCAGATAGGTATGGAGCCATGCCGATATCTCCTGGCTAATGGGCTCCACGTCGAGAGGAAGGGCGAGGATGTCAAACACACCGCCCGGTGCTGTCGACCGGGAGCAACCCGCAACCGTCTGCCCGTCAAACGCGGACTGGACAAACTCCAGGACTGATGGTATACCGACCACGTCGGTTGTAGCATGACCACCGCTCTCAAAGGTGGTAAACTGGACAGTGGCGCCATTATCGCACCATGAATCGACGAGGGTCGTGACATTAGCATAGGGAATGATCTCATCCTGGCTGGCGTGGTAAACATATACTGGAACGACAGGAGTTTCGTCCTTATTCACACCCATGATGTTCTCTGACAACACTGATGCCACCGTCGGTTGCTGGAGAATGGCAGGCCCCAATGTCTGGAACTTGGTATCAAACAGCGACTGATACTCCCAATAGTTGAGGTCGGCGCCTGTACACTGGGTATCCGCCTGCTGAATGATCTCTCGCCCGTATTCTGTCAGATAGGTATCAAACAGCGGTTGTAACTCGGCTCCATAAGCAGTCGGAGAGCATAGGCCACTGATCGCCGGGGGAATAAAGCCGCTATTCTGAGTGCTGTCGATGTACATGAGCGTCCCTGTCAGGTTCGCTGGGGTGCCACCATGAGCCCATCCTTTAATGTTGAGCTCTGGTGCGTAACTCGACTGCAACGAGGCACCCCAGCCAGACGCGATAGCGCCTCCCGAGTATCCAATGCCCACTATCATTGGGTTTTCGGCCGTGATACCCACCGTTTCGCCAAAGTTGGCAACCGCCCGCATTCCGTCCAGAGTGACCATTCCCTCGAGATGACCAGGACCAAACGCTGCATCCGGACCTTCATAATCGGGCGACGCAACCACATATCCAAGCGTGAGGTATAGCTCGATTATCAGCATTTCCAGCTGTGTGGTTGTGTCAGCCAGGTTGCCGCTTTGTGGGGAGCCCATCTGGTACTGGTAGCTCGGATCACAGCTCACGGATGACGTATCATAAGCAGTTTGAAAGGAAATGAACCGGTCGCTAAACGGGAACAAAGGCTTGAAGACTGTCGTGACTGCACCGATGGCAGACCCATTGACGGCAGTACTGCGGTACAGCAGCTCATAAGTCTCGACGGGATTGGGGATCGACCCGTAGAACGCTGCTGTAACGCTGCGTTGGCGCAAAATGGTCCCAGGTGCGGTGGATTCAAAACCAGCCGGTGGCTGATAGAACGGATCCTGGCTAGGGTCTTCTGGACTCTGACGGGCCACCAGCTGTGACAATGGAACAGCAGTGGTGACCGAAAACAACAGCCCCCAAAGAAGCACCAGTTGCTGGAACGTAGACAGGTTGAAGGAAGCCATGTGGAAAAAGAATTGCTATGATCGCACAATTAGCAAATTGATCCAATGAGCTATGCAGCCAATTCAGAATGGCATATCACCGAAGGTTTTATACTTCTGCACTCTACAAAGGCGGGGAGTGGGATTGTTCCTCAATTTTTCCACAGTCAGCAGCATTGCATATCAGGGTCACTAGCCTAGTGTGGATTCGCTTTCGCTGGATAGTCAACATGCTGAGTTTCTGTTTTCCGAGCTGGCGTCGATATTAACGGAAACAATTCTCTCTGCTTCGGGCCCGCTCTCGTCACGGTCCTAGAAAGTACGTACAATGGCCATATGACAGTTCACTAACTGCCATTACACCCTCTCATTCTGATCTCGCTCATTACGTGGGGTAGAGATCGCCACTCACTAACGAGACCTCGGTCCCGCACAGTCTTGACTCTCTGCGGGGTAGACGCTTAGACTGAGAGCTCGGTCCCGGACACTCTTGCGGATCCGGAGTCCGCGTCCATTGAATCGTTGGAGCCGGAGACTTGAGCCTGTGCGAGGATCCCCAGCACGTCGCATTCGATCTTTTTTTTTTTTGACATTACCCATTGCGCCCTTGCTGGGTTGTGAACCGGCCAGGCTAACTTGTTCTGAGGAATTCGAGGCCTTGCTCAAGTGGGGATGACTGCGATCACGTTGGTAGCTGCCGATCACAATGTTCCCCTCAAGCGCTCGCGATCTTGTTCATGGCCGCCGATCAAGAGGTTTATTTCCGTCACGTTATTTTCCAGATGGTGCACCAATTGGTTGAATACTCGCAGTATGCCATCTAGGATTGGAATTGGAGCTGGCTAGAATGAATTTGACCTGTTTGTGAACGGGGCCAGGTACACTTTATCTCGGGGCTGCCCCGGATTATTAGCCGGCCGTTGTTCTCCAGCCGCTGCTGGTCAGGCTCACCGTCCAGAACCCTTGCATCCATCGGGCGCCCATCATCAGCCTATTTGGTGGGTTAATGTCTGCTATGCTGTTTGGGCCCTAAAGGCCGCGTCCTGAAGTTGCGATCATCCAGATTGCAATTGTTGGTTGTTACAATACGTGACTCAACCTCACGATGGTCCCCAGCACTACCACACTGAAGGGAATGCAGTGGATCAATGTGTTTATTTCTCAAGAGAACAGAGCGGGAGATGTGTTTTATTGTCTTGGTCTTTTCCCGCCTCCAGTACTACCAGTATCACCGTAAGCTAAAGTGCAAAGAGCTCCGTGGTCAATGCTGTGGATTGTGGACATGGGTTGATGAGTCCATTCAAATGACGACCTTCGACGCAAACATCCTAGCCCCCACAGCGCCTTACCGAGGTCTCAGTCACAGCCTCTCGATTGTGGACAGGTAGATCCCCCAAATCGTGCAGGTACCTTGGATAGAGTTGAAGGTACGCTTAGTCACCTGGTGTGACCTTAACCTTGTGTATGGCTCTAATTTAGAAGAGTGCATAAACGAAAATAATAAAACTAAAACTGGTTGATATCATTGATTCTGACAACAAATTGTGTTGATATCTGGAGCTCATATAAGCCAGATCGCATGGTTAAGTGCTGATTATGCGCGTTGTGATTATGTATCCTTTCCCACCGCACGGCGCAGGCTTGGTAACAAGATCGCTCTGTAAGCATTCAACAATACATATATGCATGTTCATGCAACTGTATATGCTACAACCGGATGGTTCGGTAGCACTAGTGTCGCGAGCCATGCTTAATGGTTGGTGTTAGTGATGGTAGCAGGGCAATTGAGACGACATTTGGTGGTCTCAAGCAGCAAATTGACGCAGATACCGACGTTGCCGTTGGAGCACTTGAGTTGATGGAACGCGTCACAATCAACACGACCCAAAAATACCAAAACATTGCAGACTCTGCTAGAGTCTTGGATGAAGATATCGCGCAATTTAAATCCACAAGTATGAGCAAAAGACACGTATCATCGAGAAACTACACGCAACTAACTAGCAGATGAAGAGATTGCGAAGTGTACTAGGCGGTTACAAGAAATCGAGTCTCAAATGGACTACTTGGGGGATCTTGTCAAAGAGCTAGACCAATGGTCGGCAGAGCTTGAGGTCAAGTCTCGGCGCTATCTGAAATCGCCGCCGTCGGAATCGTCGGCGCGTTAGCTTGTCAGCAAGTAAAAACTATAATGAATGCATTTGGTCACTTTAGCACTACTATTTAGCACTGGCTTTGCCTTTGGCCTTGGCCTTGGTTGTAGCTTTCTTAGCGCCACCAGCCTTGGCTCCCTTTGGTTTGGCAATCTTGACGTACTTATCTTTGGTCAAGTCTGGCTCCTCAGACTTGGACGCGTCCTCGTCCTCTGGTTCTGGATCGTCTTCAATGACGTCCTCGAGATCAGGCTTGTCGGTGGACTTGACCGCGACTGCGCTGCCCACGTCTCGCTTCATAAATGGTACCGGGTGACTGGCGGCGTTATATTGGCGCGTAAAACCCGACTTGACTTGGGTAGGCAGCCCCTTTGCTTTTTCTTCAAACGAGCCCGGGCCCACACCAAGTTCCATAACGACATCCCAGTCTTCTTTGGTCAAGTAGTAACAATCCATAAGTTCCATGACCTCTTCCACACCTGCTGCACCACTCTTGAGCAGAGGTTCGATGAGCCGTCGAGTGAGGGCAGGAATATATTGCTGGCGTAGCTCATTCTTGTCAGACCACAACCGGAGTCGCATGTGCGATTGCACCTCTTGCAACAGTCTATAATACTTGCCGGCCTTGGAATTATTACCCAGATACGCCGAAAAATTGAACCGACCGCGGCCCTGACCAGCCACAAAAGACGATGGCCGAACCGAAGACAAAACACCATGCAAAGGCATCAGAGACCACTGCTGCTGTGAACCATGGATCATCCGGTCAACCAAATCACCATCTGAAATGGAATCGGCAGCGGCAGCCGCGAGCGCTAGATGACCGCCCTTGGTTGAACCAGCCCGAGCTGGAATAGTGTTTAGATAGTTTTCTTGTACCATAAGAGGCGCAAAGTCATGGTCGTTGAAATAGAGCTCAATTTTTTGCTGCAAAGTCACTCCAGAGTTGCGAGCAAAAGTTGACCCAGAAAGAAACCGAGCGACAATGTCAAATGGCTTGAGAATAATTTCCTTTTCCCATGCCTTGGATAAGGACTTTGAGGCGTCGAATCCCATGGTCTTGTTTGTCGTTGCAAACGTAGATAGCAAATTGATGATCTGACGAATGTCTGACCGCGTCGACTGCACAAGCTGCTCAACTACACCTTGGTCCAGCTTAAGGCCCTCTCTGGCGGCGATTGCCATGATTCGAGGACGAATGGCATTGGCGTCGGGCCGTCGAAATGGAATGTCGAGAGTGACACGATCAAACGGCCGCATCTTTGGTAGATTCCTTTCGTTGCAAATAAGAATAAGAGGAATGTTGGTAGTACGGCAAAGCGCTGCCATGGCGCCGACTCCACCCCGATCACCTGCAGACATTCCGTCAACCTCGTCAAGAATAAGGCATGTGCGTTTCTGTCGTTCGTCTCCCTTGAGAAATCCTGCTAGTGACGAATTATCCAGAGTTTTAGCAACAGTGTTTTGAATAAGTGTCTTGGAGCGCGTGTCCGATGCATTGCTCTCAATCACATCGTAGCCCTGGCTCTTTGCAATCAAATGAGTGGCAGTAGTCTTTCCAATTCCTGGTGGTCCATGGAGAATAGCTGCACGGAAACCGGCTTCACCAGCACCTTTAAATCCCGCTTTTTGGTTTTTGTGCCAATTGGACAGCCAGTTTCGGAGCTTCGTTATAGCACCACCATTTCCACAAATATCTGACAGCTCTTTGGGCGCATACTTGACGGTCCATAACTTTTCTTGCTCGGAAATTACTCGCCGAGGCTCGGCAGGTTCTGCTACCTTGACGGATTCCTTGCCCTTGGTCTTTTTTGGTGATGCCCTAGCAGCATCTTGCCTCGCCTTTTTCTCCTCGGCGGCCATCTGATCTGCCATCCGCATTGCTTCCATTTCCGCTTTCTCCTCTTCTAGTCTCTTCTTCTCCATCGCCTTTTTCGCTGCGTCGCCGAATCCTCCATCGGCAGGCATGTCACGCAGCAGCTGGACGAATCCGGTCTCATCAATGGTTTTGATTCCCAGCTCTTTGATCTTTTGAATCTTCTTTGGACCTGCATCCTCGCCTAGGACGACAACAGTTGTGTTTCTCGAAGGTGCAGTTGTCACCTTGCCTCCGTATCGTTTGACCAGGTCTTGGCAAGCTTCCCTCGGTAATGTAGGCAGAATACCAGTAAAGACAAAGACCATTCCAACTAGGCAGTTTGGTGCTGCATCCGGCACTTCACTGAGGTCTGCTGTTTGCGGAGCAGACTCCATCTTAGCCTTGTGAGCATGGAAATTGAACTTGACGTCTTCACCCACGTCAGGAAGTACCGCGTCAGGGATTCGGGCAAGCACATCCTTTGCGCTGAGACCCGCGGCCGAGTTTTCTACAACAGGGGTTTCCGCCTTGACCTTTGCTGCCGCTTTGGCAGGAGTCTTGACAGGGCTCTCCGCCTTGACCTTTGCAGCCGCTTTAGCAGGAGTCTTGACAGGGCTCTTGGTGATAGTCTTTTCTGGTGAATTTGCAGGAGATTTCACCTTTGATTGGGACGACTTTGTAATCGCGGCGTCTAGCATCTCAATATCATCGTCATCACTCTCAACGTCGTCGAAGCTCGACACTTTGGAAGCCTTGTTCTCCTTTTCCATCTTGGGACTCTTGGATGGAGCCTTTTTGACCTTGGTTCCCTTTGCAAAGTATTCTGACACAGAAACGTCCTTGAGATCCGAGTCCTGCTTTTGTTTCTTCGGAGTCGTTGGCTTCCTTCTGCGTTTAGTAGTGTTGCACAGAGTACTAGACCTGAAACACTTACGCTGACTGCTTGACTTCTGTATCTTCGTCTTCGTCATCTGTCGTTAGGGGCTTCAAGCTTTAAACTGCAGCCAATGACAACCAACTTACCAATGACGCGACGTTTCCGCTTAGCCTTTTCTTCCTTTTCCTTCTGGCGTTAGACCTAGTTAAAATCAGGCGTTCTTTTCTCTCTTACCAAAGTATCATGCCGACCACCACGCGGAGCAAAGAAATCGCGAATATCTGGCATTGCAGTTGTGCAATTGCGCGATCTTTTGAAAGTCGCGACTGTGGAATTGCTCTACAGTTTGAGGCGCGTATCATGAGCATGAACAAATCAGTACAAGTTATTATGGTAAGCGGCTTGAAGGTGATAGTGATCAACGAGTATACTTCCAACTCTGCCGTCGAGTCCAGAACGAATGTGAGCATCCAAAACACCACGAAATACGAAGATCTGGAGCACGCTCATCAGGGAGAAAATTCGTGTCCATCAAAATAGCTAGCCGATACCCATTAATGACGCACTTGATAAGATTGTCAATTACGCCCCACAGACAAACCACCTAGCTGTCTTAGCACAAGAGTCGCACATGGCTACTGAAGAGGTCAGGGCCCGGCAAAATCGTCGTTCTGCAACGTTTATTGAGGTATCTAAGTCGCTCACTGGTGACGAGCTTCGAAATCTAAGAGATCAGGCAGCTATGCCCGCTCGGTTGCGAAACAACTGTTACCAACCGAGCTCGATTTGTCGATTTGGTCTCCAAGTTGTTGACGCCGTTATCGATGCAGTCGGAACTGACCGCACAGCCATCCGTTTTTCACCTTGGGGTACTTTCCAAGGCATTGAGTACGGTATCTCTCCCATCTTGCAATTCTCCCATGTCTTTGCGGAGCTCGAGAGCCGTAGACGCGACTCCAAGGGTCTTGCATACGTCCACCTTGTCGAGCCCAGGACTGATGCCACTGCTGATGTGCGCTCAAAGGAGGGTGCGTCAAATGCCTTTATCGATGCCATCTGGAAGGGAGTTGTCGTCAGGGCTGGTAGTATGAGAACCGTTGCCAAGGAGGCTGCCGATGAGAATAATCGCACTATTGTGGCAATTGCCCCCGATTTCGTCTCCAACCCAGACCTTCCCTATCGTCTGGCTCACGGTCTCGAGCTGGGGCCCTACGACCGAGACACCTTCTACGTGAACACCACTGAAGGATACACCACCTATCCCTTTGCAAAGGGTTTCAAAGCCCGGCCCCTTGTTTTTGCTTGACCTGGCTCATAGAGTTATTTTGAAATGAATTGACGAGCTATGATGAGATTAATCCCGTTATCTGGTCATGCTGAGCTCATGCTGAGCACGTAGCTAACTTCTAGCCACGCTGTAGTTTCTTCTCCAACGATAAATAGTCACATGTTTGCTACTATTTTTATACCACCCAGGGCGATTCTTGGCATAAAAGTTTCAGTTTAGATCCAAATTCACACATCCACTTGACTTTAATATTAACGCCCCGTGAATAGCATCTCAGTGCGATGAATGTCTGTATGACGTCGGTGGGGAACCTTACCCTACCTGCATATATGCACTTCTAAGACGTGTAACCTCGAGACAGACGCGCAACTGTGCGACATGCATATGAAATGACTTGAGGGTTCAGATTAACGTTTACAGAGCCTTGAATCATTGAAATTAACTGGAAAAGGCAGCAACATCGCGCGTGTGACCTCAACATACACTGCAGCACATAAATGGGAAAGTCGAAGAAGAAATCATCCGCGAAGAACGCGGATGCTGGCCACAAGCCGAAGGATAACCAACCCGAGAATGGAGCAAATGCCACTCAAGAGAGCAATGTTTCTAGTAGTAGTGAAAACAATGTGACGAGTGCGAATGAGTCTGAAGGCCAGCAGCTAGAAAACGGATCGTCTATAGGCGTCGACAACGAACAACATGACACCAAGGCCAAGGAACAGCACAGCACGAAACAAGAGCTATCTTTGGGAGTGGATTTGGAAACGCAAGAGAAATTGAAACGCCTTGAAGTGTTAGAAAAGGACTACGCAGTTTTGAAAGCACTGAGCGATAAGCTCCAGCAAGAAAATGAAAAGCTCAAGAACGAGACTCCGTCTAGAGATCCCGATATGCAGATGGAACAACTGGTTGAGAAGCTCAAGTCGGAGCTCAAAATTGCGCAGGAAGAGCGCGACGCTGCAGACGAGCGATACGAGGACCTGCGAGGCAAGGTCTCACATATTAAAACGACACTGGGCGAGAGGTTAAGGACAGATGCACAAGAACTGGAGACTAGTCGAGAAGAAGTCCGGATATTGAGTGCACAAAATGGTGAGCTGCAGAAGCAGATTGATGCTCTAAAAAACGAGGCGGTATCTAGTTGCGAGGAGTCTGATAGATTATCGCATGAGCTGGCTGCACTTCGGGCTGAACTGAGAACCTCTTCTGAGAAATGGAGCGTAGAGCGAGATCAGCTCCTACAGGAAAAGAGGAATGCAGTTGATGCGCGTGAGAAAATCAGGCTGCTTGAGGTTGCAATGGCCGAAGAGCGTGCGGCTAGAGATAACGTGGCCTCAAGCACCACAGATCTCGAAGAGCAGGTTTCAGTCCAAACAGCGTATGCTGAGCGGTTTCGTATAGAGCGTGACGAGCTGCGCTCCAAACTCACAGACAAGGAGGTAGAATTGACCAGTGAACGTGAAGCGCATCGCACGGCATACGGGAAGCTGGAGATGCAACACAGGCAACTAGAGGAGACGCTCACTGCCGTGCACAGTGAGCTTGCAAACGCGCGTACTCGTGCCGCCGAAGCAGAAGAGCTCGCCAAGAGAGTTCCCACGCTCGAAGCAGAGTGCAAGGAGAAGAATCTTCTTATTGGAAAGCTACGGCACGAAGCGGTCATATTAAATGAGCACCTTACAAAGAGCTTACGCATGATTCGTAAAAATAGCGAGGGAGAGACTGTTGACAAAGAGCTCATCTCGAATCTCATAATTTCGTTTTTGAACATACCACGCGGTGATGCAAAGAAGTTTGAAGTATTGCAGCTCATTTCTTCATTTCTTGGTTGGGATGATGAGCAAAAGATTCACGCTGGGCTATCGCGGCCCGCAAACGCTGCGATGATGTCGCCCCATCTTGGTAACTCGCGAGTGCCATCCAGTACCTCGTTGTCAGATGCCGATCCAACTGGTGCCGGCTCGGTGAGCTCGGTGATTGGACTGTTTGCTGAGTTCTTAGAGCGCGAATCATCTAAGAAATAGCAAGTAAATAAATACTAACGTTATTTGCATGTTAAACTGTGCGCTCTTATGATGCCTTGTTCTTTCACTTGCCCACGCAAAATGACGAGAAAACCGCCCCGAGAATTTCCTCGACACCAATCCCGCGACCAGTAATTTTACCTATCGCTTCGACAGCAGAGTGTAGCTCTGCAGACGCCAGGACCACATCATCCTGTTGGAGAAACAGAATAGCATTGTCAAGAGATGGAATAACGTCGGATTGCAGTAGCGTTTGAATGCGATGAGACACCGATACCGGATCTTTGTGCGTGCCAAGTGTCATATTCTTGCAGGATGCGGCAATTGCATCAACCAGCGTCTCAATCCCGTCTCCGAGCCTGCAAGAAATGGGAACAATATCCCCAACAGGAATCCTGAGATTTTGAGAGATCTGACCAACAATTGTATCTACCGGTCTGTCGAGAATGTCAATTTTATTAAGGGCAACGACGACCCTTTTGCCACTTTGCTGGAGATATGATACTTGCTCAGCCACGAGATGGCTGCTGGTTGGAGCCTCATCTGGTGATAAAACAACAATCACCATGTCACTTGCTGAGACATTGGCAAGAGCTCGCCGGATCCCCTCAGCTTCAATCCGATCAGCAGCATGTGAACCCTCTGCTTCTAATGTGGCAATAGATCGCAGGCCTGCTGTATCCCCAAAAACGATCTTGTATCCTTTCAAGTCGATGCCAACTTCCAAAATATCACGCGTCGTACCGGGTACATCTGACACGATAGCCGCGTCTCGCTGAACAAGTGCGTTTAAAAGCGAAGACTTGCCAACATTCGGCGGGCCCAAGAAACTAGCTCGAATGCCTTCACGTAGTAACTCTCCTCGCTGTGCTGCAACCAGGTGATCATGGATCTCTGCTGTGAGCTGGCGAACCTGGGATGCTACGGACTCCATCATATCGGTGGCAGAACTTTCGATTTCAGCATTATCATCAGCAAAGTCTATAAGCGCAGTTAGAAATGCCGCCTGCCTAAGAATGGCTTCTCGCCATCGTCCGTAGAGCGCGCGATTCTGACCCTCTGCTGCGGATATGGCAGCTCGCCGTTGGTATTCGGTTTCGGCATCGATAACATCCCGAATTCCCTCAATTTCCGTGAGATCCAGGCGCCCATTATAAAATGACCGTTTAGTAAACTCTCCCGGTTCAGCGTACCTAAGAAGCGACTCTTGAACATCCATTTCTTTAAGGGTACTCAGAATCGCGTTGGTCACGGCACGTCCTCCATGCAAATGTAGTTCTAGCACATCTTCGCCAGTATATGAACGCGGTCCTTGGAAGAAAAGGACCAAAGCATTGTCCAGGATATCCCCTGTATTTGGAGAGTAGAGTCGTTTTGGCACAGCTCGATTCGGCTCAGGAGATGCTTTGGATCTTGTCAGCACTTTGTATATCTCAAGACAACCTGGCCCTGAGACCCTCACAATTGAAATGGCAGCTTTTAATGGAGCAGTTGACACAGCGTATATCGTCGAGTCTAGAGTTCTCTGCTGGACGTTGGACAGTTTTGCAGAAAAATTTGTTTGGAACCGCTTCTGATCCAATGGCGAGCTGGATTTTGATAGCAAGCAGCCAAACTTATACAAATTACAAGCCCTCAGCGCTGTATTCACCCATCGTGCACGTTGGCTGCTTAGCATGTGTGTGTTTTTGGTTATTAGTCCGAATGCACGCTGAATCACCTTATCTACAAATTTGGTGATCCAGATAAGCTTTATTCGTCTACATGCATCTATGCAATGTAATTTATTCAAGTTCCTTTATTTCGACTAATCATCCCTCAAGAGTTGTCGGTGAGACTCAATGATCTCGCTTAGCCTTTCGCATAGTGTGCGGTGTTTAAGGCAGCAGGTACCACGGATCTGCTTTGTAGAGACTCGAGCATATTCGTCTCATGAGAATCCTCTGGTGAGTGTGTCGTTTGTCTCTCACGATGACGTGCGACCTTAGGTGGTTGATGGACTGCAATTCCGGGCACTTATCTTTCATCAGATTGTGGATTAACAATAGGGACTTCCTCGTATCCCACGAAAGCGCCCTCCAAACAGCTTAACTCGCCGACCAGTTCCAGGCGTGAAAAAAGTCGTTGCAGTTTCCTCAGCTAAAGGAGGAGTCGGAAAATCTACGGTTGCGGTCAATTTGGCACTGGCTCTGTATAATCTTGGCCTCAACGCGGGAATTTTGGACATTGACATTTTTGGCCCGTCAATTCCAAACCTGCTCAATCTCAAGGGCGAACAGGCCCGGCTCACTGATGGCAAGTAGATCTGACAACAACATAAACGGCATGAAATACATGTCTAACTGCAGATGGGCACTTGGTGCCATTGAGAAACTATGGACTGGCATCCATGAGCATGGGATTTCTGGTTGATCCAGACCGAGCTGTCGCATGGAGGGGCTTGCTGGTTCAAAAGGCACTTCAGCAACTTTTATTTGAAACTCAGTGGCCCTGTCTTGACGTGCTTGTTTTGGATATGCCTCCGGGAACCGGAGATGTGCAGCTGACACTGGCTCAAAGTGTTTTGGTAGACGGTGCCGTGATTGTGTCAACACCCCAAGATCTGGCTCTCATTGATGCCGTTCGTGGCATTGACATGTTTCGCAAAACAGACGTGCCAGTTCTTGGCATGGTGCAGAACATGTCTGTATTTGTTTGTCCAAACTGCAGGCACGAATCACACATATTTGGGCATGATGGTGCGCTTTTGGAAGCCGAAAAGCAGGGCATTGACGTTCTGGGCTCGGTGCCGCTGCACATAGATATTGCAAAGTCTTCGGACACTGGAAAGCCTGTGGTTGCGGCAGATCCCAGTTCACCACAATCCAAGCCTTACTTTGATATAGCAGCTGCCATTCGTGAAAAGCTTAAGATTTAGCATTATTTCATCAAGAGCTCCTTGCATGAACCATCATGCATGGGTGCCTCCCCTAAAAGGCAGCGCAGAAGCTTCCAAGGATTGGAATGACGCCGGGATTAAAATGCGATGGATATGGGCAGTGATTCTCAGCGTGGGAACTATATTGGCAACACCGCTCCCTCTTGAGACCAGCGCTTTGCCACACCACGAGGCTTGGTCAAGAGGTCTAGTCGATTATGTCAACGCCTGGAGCGCCAATTACGGAGCACGCCATGGTCACGACACTGAAAGTGATGGCTCTACCTAGATTCTTCGTCTAGCTTAGCTCAATATGATTAATTACGCCACCCTCTATTTGCACGCAGTACAACCGTATAAAAAGCATTTATGCTGCATATTAGCATAAACGCGTCCTTGACCCCTGCTAATAGCAGTTACCGCAGCAACAAGTATGAGATTTGGAAATTGGGTTCTTCTGCTTTGGTGAGCGACGCCAGAAATCGGAACCACAGTAGAAGGGCGATTTCCAACGCAATCTTGAGTTTAACTCGCCTGTTTTAAACGTTTCGCGGATTATTCAGTAATATCCGCGAGAAGGTTGTACTGCAGGGTTGCTGCGCGTGTGTCAGTGAAACAATTGTAAGCGGAACCGTGTTGCTCCGCCGTGGTCCAGTGCAGAATAATCTAGCCCACGATGCCCGATGTAAGTTGCCACACTTTAGCCGATTGATTACTCTACCGAGGTATTGCCATGATTGGACATTCAGCCACCCTACTAACGTTAGATTGTGCAGCGAACCGTTCGAATCAAAACGCGGCAGGATATCCTTCACGACGTTCCGCCGGCGCAGGAGGGATTTCCGATGCGAAAGTGGTCGATTGAAATTTACCTTCTCGGCCCTACTGGCCAGGAGCTGCCGGCAACCCTCTTTGATAAAGTCACTTATAAGCTTCACCCAACGTTTGCGAACCCCACCAGAAGTATGTCATGACATTTCGATTGATGTAAAATCAAGAGTGATATTCTGCTGCTGCGCTATCATTCAGTTCCAAAAAAAAGATAAATTGCTAACAACAGGCTTCAAACGACAGCCATTCAGAATTGAAGAGCAGGGATGGGGCGAATTTGAAATGGCCATTGTTCTCCACATTGCGGAACGTGGAGGCGAACATACTGTAGCTCACGACCTGAACTTTGCCGAGAACGAATATGTGGCGGACCACGTCTTGTCATTCCCGACGAACAAGCCCAACTTGGCGCGACTGCTGCTAGAATCTGGTCCAGTACCTGGCTTGGGCGGCGCGCCTACTCCAGGGCTTGGGACACCCAATCTCAACGACCTGAGCAATAAGCGAAGAGGAGACGAAGATTTGAGCAAAGAGAGAAAGAAAGCCAAGGTATTTGAAAAGGGCTCAGTCGATCTGGAGAGACTAGCCGAAGGATTGCAGAAACTGGGTGAGGACGATCTTCTCGGTGTTGTGCAAATGGTAACCGACAACCGAACGCCAGAAATGTTTATCAAGAACGACGTGGATGAGGGTGAGTTTCACATGGATCTTTATACTCTGCCTGACCGCCTGCTCAAGTCCCTGTGGGACTACGTCAAGAAGCGCGTCGACGTCTAGTGGGCTCGTAACTGTTGTCGTCGGCTGTGTATTTTTACGTAGATATTCGTAAGCTAGGGAGGATTTGCTTTTTGTTACTAGGTTTCTCCCATAAGGACCCCTACGGAGTCTTTGGTGCAAAAATTTTAAAGATTATTGTGTTCATTAGTCATTAGTACTCGCTGCTTTCTGGAAGCTGGCGGGCTTCAACCCAATACAGGTCGGCGTCGTGACGAGAGAGAAAGTCTTTGACATCCTGCTCCGATTCGGCGCGATGTCGGGTCCACTTGTTAAATTTCGATCGTTTCAACTGGCCATGCCACACAAGTCGACATCGGTTCTGCGACAAATCGGGCGGCGGCGTCAGAGGGCCCGACGACTCGGTCAGTCTAGGTGGAGCATTTTCTGTCCATTTGATGCGATTAAGAAGCAGTTTTTCATAATGAGTGATCTCGCGAGCACCGCCCTCTACAATCACAAGCGTAAACGCCTCGTTGAATATAGTGACTCCGGTGAACTTGGACTGTACCGCATTGACGTTGACAAGATACTGGTGCTTGGGATCAGACAAATTCTCAATCCGAAACACCGAGCAAAATATACCCTTTTCCTTTTGCAGCTCGATCTTGGCCTGCTCCTTGATGAAACGCTGATCTGGTGTCAATTTGCGCGACTCGTTCTCTATTTCGTGAGCAATCCGCCGTTTTGCGACTTCTTCCTTGGCTTTCATCTCCATCAATGTTGGGTCTCTGATAGCTTCTGTAGCATAAACTGACATAACATTAGATGGTTTGATCTTGGGCGGTGGCGCCGGGTCGAGTCCTAGACGAATTCTATCCTGTTTTTCCTTTCGCTTCTCAAATCGTTCATTTTTGCGTCGCCGTTTTATCTCTTTCTTGGTAAGATATACACGCTGTTCCTTAGGAAGCAGCTTTTCCCATGGCGGTGGCACTGGAATTGGATGCTGAATGTATTCGGTGATGGCGTCTGTGTTAGGATCGACCGCACCGTATTCGCCATTGAAGGCAATCGTCTCATCCCACCATTCAATAGCGGGAGGCGGGTCTCGTTTATACAGACGCTCACCGGCGTTGTTGTCAATTTTTGAGGACTTCTGCCTTGCTGCTTCTTGTTCAGCTGCTTGGCGTTCTAGTTCTGCTAGCCGTCGCAAATCCTCTGCCTGTCTAATGTATTTTCCATGCTCATTAAACGCTAAACCACGTGCTTTTCTCCGTGGCTCTTCTGGGACAGCCATAGGATCAAAGTAAGGGTTCTTGGACAACGAATCCTTACGATTCTGCTTTTGTTGTTGACGAGTTTCCACACGCGATGTTGTGTCTCCCGACAACAGAGGATGCAATGGAACATTTAGACCAAGGCCCCGGGACAGACGCTCGCTTGCTTCGTCCTTTTTCGATCCCTTCTCGACGTTATCAACCTTGGGCACGTCAGTTTTAGCCTGGAGAGCAGCCTTGCGTTGCTTTAGCTTCTCTAGCATGGCGGCCGCGCTACTGCCAGACCTAGACTGAAGTGTGCGTTGTTGCCCTGGAATGCCTCCATTATCTTTTTGACCCTGAGGTGCTGGAACTGGAGGATTATTCACATTGCCTTCGTCGTCGCCACGCTGCCCACCGCCCGCTTTCTTAGCTAATTCCGCCTTGCGCTGACGGACCTTCTCCAGAAGTGCTGAAGCACTAGTACCATTCTCTAACCTCGGTCTCTTTGCATCGTTTCCCGTATCACTCGCCTGTCTTTTTCTACCGTCGGGCATGGCGCGAATACAGTTGGTAGTACTGGGCCATCTTGCGATATCTTGGAGAGTGCCAATAATTTTAACTTATAATGATCCGTCAGTAATATTCAAGATTAGACTCAACTGGTAGTAATTTATTGTACGAGCCCCAAGTCAAAAGAAGTGGCTGACTGAAAATTAAAAAGTATAAAAACAACGGCAGAGATTATATATCTCGTAAAACTAGCCCGTTTATACGTGTATATTTCTTGAAATGACGATCCAAATACTTACTATCAGCTGCCCTAGAGTCAAGAATAGCTATGCCAGCCTCTAGAAAAAAGAGATATAAGAATGGGCACAATACATTGCTGAATTATAAGCTAGAGCTGACAAGCTACGGCGCCGAGGTTTTTGATTTTCTATGTGTACGCATGCGCTTGCCTCGCGATGCGGCTGAAAAAGGTCTTCTACGAGGCTGAAACAATTTGTTTCGCTACTCATAGCAATGCTTGAATGAATGGTCAGCTTGTACATGGACTGATAACGACACAGCGAGTATTTCTAAGGAGTTCCCAAATGCCAAAAGGGTTGTCTTCCAACTGGAAGGCGCTACAGGCGCGCATAGATTCTGGCGACCCCGAAGTCAAGGAGAAATCGAGGCCTAAAACTAAAAGAGCCCGTCACAATAGCATTTCTAATATAAATGGAGAAGGGGTTATTCGGAAAAGAAGCAAGAGTGACAGATTGGCGCAAGACGGTGTGCCTTTGAACAAAGTTATGGCTGGATCATCGAGCCACGTTCAAAATAGTTTGAATCTCCAGGGGCCCCTCAAACCTCTAAACTTTCTGTTGAACGAGGATGCAACGTTATCTGTGGATAAGCCCATACAAATAGCAGAATTTACAGAGCGCCAAAAAAAACCTGGCCGATACATCGCAATCGACGCCGAGTTTGTTGGAGTAGGCGACGGCCGGCGGTCTGGTCTCGCACGCGTCTCAATCGTCAACTACTATGGATACACATTGCTCGATACCTATGTGCGTCCAAAAGAAAGGGTGCGCGACTGGCGCACCTGGGTGTCTGGGATCCGGCCCTCGCATATGAGGAACGCCGTCACCCTCGAGGAAGCTCAAGCAAAGGTTGCAGACCTGATCAAGAACCGCATTGTTGTTGGCCACGCAATCAGAAACGACTTTTCCGCTCTCAAGCTCTCTCATCCACACTCATCTGTTCGCGATACTTCATCATTACCAGCATTCAGAGCATTATCGAATGGCCAGTCGCCTGGTCTCAAGAGACTGTCAAGGGAGATCCTCAAAATCGACATTCAGAAGGGTCAGCATTCATCAGTCGAAGATGCACAGGCGACGATGCTTCTCTTTCGTCTGTACAAGCATGAGTTTGAGGTTCTTACGCTTGGTAAGAAAGCGCGAGCCCCCTTGCCTAACGACATCTGATCTGACCACTATTTACTACTGCATTTACTCAAGTACCGACGTATTATTAGACATCGTATTTTCGATGGATCGGCAGTAACACCGGACAGTACCCACGCCATGGATGCGTGAGTACCGACCTTACGAAGAACTTCACCAGAGCGATCTGAGAAGGCCAAAAAAGACAATTCAAATCGTATCATGAATAAATACTGATCTGTCATTAAAAGGAGATTATAGTTTTCTCAATCAGGTCAACAAGCAGTCGTGCAACCGATTCAGGAATCGGCGCCTTCGATACAGTGGGAAATTCAAGATTTTGGTCCAAAATCGTTGCTCCAAAGCCTTCATGCTCAAGAAGGTTCTTGAATTGAGCCCTGTGGTATGCAAGTCTCGAGAACTCCTCCCGGTTGTCCAGTATGGACACGGCTGTACCAAGCATAGATTCCATGATTGGATGCTGCGAGCCAAAAGCCGCAAGTTTGATAACACGCGGTCGTACCATGGCGTAAACCATGTATTTGTAACTCGTCTTGCCCTTGAAGTTGCGAAGACTTTCAAGAAATCTAACTCCAAGCGCATCGTACTCGCTGCACACGCAGAAGAGCTGTCCACCAATGTACAAAGTAAGGAGAGAGCCGAGCGTATCTGCATCGAGATAGTCGACTAGGAGGCGTGGCATTTCATCCTTAGTGTATGCTTCGATATGTGCATCCGGATATCCCGCAATCCACAGCAAGTCCTTGAGTTCGGCTGGATTCGGCGAAACGAGATACAGGAAGTAAAGATAGCAACAGAAGGGTGGCGGATATCCCTTGGCACTACCTCCGTAGAGGCTATTATTATAGTAGTTCTTGGAGCTAAGTTCCAAAAACGTTTCCAGAGCCTTGAGCACAATTGGCTTCGTAGTGGCTCGCTCAACGCCCTTGAGAACAACGTAACAAAGTGCAAGGTCAAAATGATCTTTTGTAAATTGAACCTTGAGCAATTTTTCAACTTCGGGCCAAACTTCAATAAAGTCGCAATCCCGGAGGCTGTTGTACAATGTTTCGGGCATTCCAAACGGCCTTAACATGCCGCGATTATCCATGGCTTTGAGACTAGCGAGCATTAAGGTCACTGCATAGTTGAATACGACTGCGTTATCGGACACCAGGAGTGCAACACTTATCCAAAAGAGCCTTGTAACATAAGTGGATTCTTCCTGAAGACCATCAACCATCTTCGAGAGACAAAATAAAGTACAGGATGAGAAATCTTCCACCAGTTCAGGCTTATCGAGAAGCAAAGACCCACGCAAGACTTGTAGCACTCTGGTCACGACGACATCCTCCACATCCAGTTTAGCTAGACATCCTAGAATTAAGAAAGATCGGCATTGCAACGACGGATTCTCGACAAAGCAAGCAGTCATTGCGAATGAGCTCCATCGAGTACGCCATACGTTAGCCTCTGGTACAGTGCCCACAATGCTTAGCATGTCAAGCAGCATTGTGCAACAATTCTCGATATGCGTAATAGCAGTCAGAACAAAGTAATCGTAGGTAATATCTCGCATTTCATCATTTAGTCCAAACATCAGGCGGCCCCGCGACGAAGTCATCTCATTCCAGACGGCAAGAACACGTTCCTTTTGCTCATGTGATAGCTTTGAGGAGCACGAAAAAGAGTGAATCACGTTTATTACCAAGCTGTGCAGTGCGTGGCGAAAGTGATAATCGCCCGAGTACAGCAGCGACGTCACCAAAAAGAAAATGTCAGGCAAGTACGTCTCCACGATGACAAGTGACTCAAAGCTCAATACTGAGATCAGCTTAACAAGCGCCACGATCTCCATCCAATTAGGATGATTGACTAGAGAACGTTCATCGCTCAGCGGCTTACTGAGAAGCGTACGACATTTTGTGAGTACCGTGCCAGCAATACTCAGAGTCGGAAACGACGTAACCACTGCTAAGACGTCTTCAATGTTCTCTTGCTGGATACCTCTGTCAACCGCAAA
>JAJLWU010000682.1:0-20760 GCA_030570855.1 Tardiomyces digboiensis | reverse complement strand
TCGAGACCAGCAACGTTGGAACCATGGCCAAGCTCGGTCATGCCGAAGCAGCCAAAGAATCGGCGCAGGTTACCAGCACCCTGGCGAATCCAGTAGAAGAGCTGTTCCGAAGTACCACCACCACGAACACCGTTCAGGAAGAGACCAAAATGTACACCGGCACGTGTATAGGAACCGGGATCGGACAGACCGACCATGGCCAGTCGCAGCTGAATCTCCTTCTCATTCTGAGAGGTTGCGACGTACGAGTTGATGACGGCCACTCGGCGCACGGCCAACTCACGCAACTGCTCCTTGGTAAGGTCGTAGAAGTCGTCATTGCGGAAAGCGGGATCGCGCTCGATCATAACCATTATGCGCTCCAGCTCTTCAGTCTTTTCCTTTCCACCATCGAGCCAGTACTGAAGTTAGTTGCTACCCGACAAGTTTTGCCACCTTGTAAACGAGCCAGTGTAGTCTCTAGGCACCGCTATAAATTACAACTTACAGTGACCTCGCGGACCGGGAACGATGTCTTAGCACGCTCCTCGGCCATGGCAACAGGAGGCTCGGTAAAGGTGTCGTAGTGTTTGCCATTGTACTCGACGTTGGCAGTCGAGTTCATCGCAAGCCGCTGCAATCTTTCTGATGGACCAGACATGATGTATATTTGGCTCTTGGTTCAACAGTCGGAGCGTTTGAGTGGCTCTAAGTCCGGGGTACTCCAACTATTTATATTGGGCCGTTCACAAGCTTGTAGTCCGAGGGGTCACAGGCCGATGCGAGGTGATGGCGGGGTAAGGGTTGTATTCACCTCGGCTCGTCCAGCCCGGATCAGGCGCCGTTGTGGAGCTGCACAATGGAGGGTCCTGTTCTGTGCCTAGAAATCGCCTAGTACTATAGAGAGGTAAGAAACGCCTTTGGCAATGCGTCGTCAGCTGGCGACATTGGGCTGCTTGCCAGGAAATTATCCCATTATTTATGACTACATTTGCCGAGGAACATGCTGTTGCCATGGCCACCGTCATAGTGGCCCAATCATTCATACTAACTCAGCCGCAGCCTTGTCGACCCCGGACTTTTACCCCAGCCGGCTTGGTGAGCTGATATTTGCGGTCGGTGCGGTTGATCTGTCGGCAAAGACGCCATAATGTAGAGTTGTAAATTTGTGAGAATGTATGAAATGTCTAGCCATGTAACAGCGGAGCTAAGCCGACCATAGCGCGCGCAGCTGACAACTGCTAAAGACTTAGTAATGCGGGCTCATCCGTTAAGAGCGGCTAGCCCGAAGCGCGGAACGGATGCCGCATTTTCGGCACACCGCAGTGGGTATGATAACTTCACGATGATTCGCCTTGATAATGACTAGTTTGCAGTTGGATGATTAATTTCGGGGCTGCAACTCATAAGAGATGGCGTAAACTATTTATTATGCGGGTTTGCCAAAATCAATGTCAATTAACGAACTCGCTCTCCCTGATAACTTAGCTGTCTGTATTACGGGTCGGAACCTACGGAAACGCCGTTAATGGATTGTGGCGTGACATGTTTTGTGCCTCCCGAGGCGACTAATAAATCTGAGTGCGACTTGCAAACATGATCGCCAGACTAACTCTGAGTTTGCATGTGATCTCAGTAGAGGCCGGGTAAACCACTAACACCGATGCGTTTCGTCGCACATGTATGATGCACCTCTCTGGTCATTACCGAGGTCACACACCAACTCTACGGTTCGCTTGGGTTGTCACCAAAACTGCAGCGGTCTGGGGATGCAACCCCCAGTAACACAGACTGATAATTAGCCAACAAACAAGCGGCATAATCACGTCGCAGACCACAAACACTAGTTTGAAATTCACTGTAATGTGGTACATAGTTAGTTTGACAGAGGCAGCAGAGACTCAGCCTTGGAAAACAGATTTTCGACGACAGGTCCGTAGTGATCGACATTGTCAAATGGAAGAGACTCCATTTTGTCGGCCCATCGCTCAACAATAAAGTCCTCCCACGACTGGTCTATAGCGCCGAGGGCACTGAGAGCTCCAAAAGCGGCCTTGTGTCCCGCGCCCTTTGCACACGCGTCACTGAGATCCAGGCGGTAGGCACCGTCGGCGGGAACAAGTACTCGAGACATGGCGGCGCATAGAGCGTCGTTGCGTGACGAGCCGCCCACGTAGTAAACACGGCGAGGGCACTTGTTGGCGGTCGTCAGCATAGGTATCAATCTGTATCGGATCGACAATGCCTGTGACTCGAGGATGCGCAGCGCGTCGTCCTCTGGGATGGTCCACGTATCCGACGGTGGAACGTCTGGTTCGTGATATGCAGTAGCGCAGCCCTTGTTGTCGAACACGACGCGGGTCAGCGTGGCCGGTCGCTCTGGGATGATCTCGCTGAGGGGAAAGTAAAACCCTATACACTGGGTGCCCTTTTTATTGCCCATGATCGATTGGCTGAGCGCATACTTTGAGAAGTGAGCCCATGGATCTGCTGGTGTCTCTCTATTGCCAAGCTTGGCATTGAGTTGGTCGCGGACCCGCTCTCTAGCTAGCGCACCATTGCAGTAGCACAGCATGCCCATGTACCCGCGGCCAACGGGGTGCGAAAACAAGTGGTACATGGGCGAAGGCACGTAGTTCTCGGTAACAACAAGAGCCGTTGTGCTGGTTCCCAAGGATACAATGACGTCGTTGACGTCGAGCGGCAGCGCCAGAATCGTACCGGGGTTGTCTCCCGTGAAGGGAAGGACAAGGCACTGGGGCGAGAATCCATACTTTTCCACAAAGTAGGTGCTTATGCGTCCCACAGGTGTCGATCCACCAGCAGGGTCCACAGGACCGAGCTTGTGTTGCAATTCCGGGTCTCCTATAAGCTCCACCAGCGGTTTACTAAACTCCTTCTTGCCAATATCCCACAGGTTCATGCCACACACGTCGCCAATATCGATGCTTGCGTGCTTGCCGGCAAACACCGACGCTGTGAATGAAGACACTAGGGCAATTCTGTCGGTTGAGGCGTAAACATTAGGCTGGGTGCGCATGAGTCGGAGTATTTGAGGGCCCGTGAACCGGCGGTGCGCGCATGAACCACTGATACTCGCTAGCTTTTCGCGACCGCCCACCGCCGCCTCAAAGTCTTTGCATTCCTTCTCTGTAGAGTGATCCTGCCAGTTGGGAGACAGCTGCCATGCGAGCGAGTCTCTCAACTGGTCCTTGAGCGTGCCGTGTTCTGGGCTCAACTCTGACAGAGCTTCAACCGCCGATTTGCCCCAAAATACACTGCCGTGCTGCTGACATGCGCCACTAATGCCGCGAACTCGAGCCAAGTCTGCGCCATTCTCTTTCAAGCGCGTCAAAACGAGGTCAATCGCCTCGAGCCACATAGCCACAGGGGCTTGAACTTCCAAATCCTTATTATAGACACCCTTTTCGGTCTTGTAGGCCGGGAAATCCTTGTCAAATCCCACAGTCGCGTAGCCAACAGCTTTGAGGTTCGAGTCGACAATCATGGCCTTTAGCTGCTGAGTCGACAGGTCGAGCCCCAGGAAATGAGCCTCTTGAGCGTCAATCAGACCGCTACTGGCGCCAAGGGTTCTTCCATTCGAGGCCATGCTTGTTGTATGCTGGTAGAGGTACAATGACTAGAAGTTCAGCAAGTACAATTGCAGCACCTAATCCGTAGACGGTGACTTCGATGTTTTGTGTTAACAACCCCACCACAAAACTCAGAGCGCTGGTAATCACAAGCACTCCCAAAGACAGTTTCTGTGCGAGCTTTTGTCCTTCAAAGTCGATAGTTCCTAGGTTGAGAACGATGCTTCGCAATTCGTCCATTATAAGATCGGGTGAATTCGCGCGGATAAATAGGATAAATGTTGTCCAATATCCGGGCGGCAACTCCTCTTTGACGGTTTTTCTAAACAATCGACTGTGAAGAGAACTTGATTCTCTCCTGATTGCCCCTGCTTAATATGTGTTGCGGTTCTGTTGCGGTTCTGTTGCGGTTCTGTTGCGGTTCTGTTGCGGTTTTATTGCCGGACGTGGCCAGATTAGAAGTCCCAGCCTGGATAAATGCATCCATGCACATTTCCTGCCAAAACAATCAACCAGTCTACCGAGTAAAAATTTAATATTCTTTTGGCATTATTCGTAACATTCATTCATACAAATCGTATCAGGCTTGTTTTGGTTCAATGATGCAGCTTCGGCGCCACAAACCATTGTGGTCCTTGGATACAGCAACATGAGCCCTGTTCATCTCGCCCCGTAACCATATCTGAAGTTCCTTGGAAACTGGGAGGTTATAAGGCACCTGTAACCGCTGGAGCTCGCCTATGACTCTAGCAATGCGCTCGAACCGGATCAGGTTGATGACCTCGACCTCTTCATGGAGCTTGCGCGTCTTTTGATTGCCTTCCTCAATGAAAATTAAGTCAGACAAAAATATGCCTAGGTATGGCACGCAAGGCGGAGACATGTGACGGAGCTCTTGGCGATAGGCTGCAAAGTTTTTCTCGGGACCGAGCAGTGCCTTGAGGCGCTGAAACATTTCTTGGTATTTTGGTGAAAGCATCTCCCATACGCGGCGAAGCCGTAAAATGTTAACACTCTGTAGTGCCGAGCAGATTGACAAAACACCACTAAAGTTGCGCATCTCGTAGCACTTGTCAGCAACTTTAATCCAGTGCTTGAGGACATTTTTCCGGCCTTTAATAGGCATGTCTCCTCCGAGAATACTGTCGCTCACAAACGATGACAGCTGGTTGGCAGAGGTAGTTAGATGCAAGACATGGGGCGACAGGCCCAGGTGGCGACGCTTCATGGAAAAGTTTTGATCCAGCAGCTCCGACGGTTGCATCTTACAGAAGACTGCAGAGTCCATTAGAGTGAGCTGAGACGCAATGTCTGCTGGGTCAAAGTCAAGAATCCGCAGCGACCCATAAAGCGAGCTTGCACTCGTGCCGCCAGCAATATGAACAACCGAATTGCGAAGGGACGCCCATGTCGTGCTGGTAAGGACAGACCTAACCTCATCATCGCGGGCAGACATGGACATGGAGTCGGATGAAGGAGAGTTAGTACTACTTCCAGACACCTCAAGTAAACTCTCGTCGTAGTTGTTACTCTCATTGGCTCTGGCGAGAACCTGGAGTTGGTGCTTTGTGACTGACAACGACATGGGGTTCAGCGCTGCTGGCTGGGTCTTGAAAGAGTCACGAAGTGTAATGCTGCGGGGCACAATTTGTTCCCCGTCGTCCACGTCGGCGGAAGTAACCTTGGATACCAAGTCTTCAATCACCAATTGGGCATTGGGGGCAACGAGAGAAAAGTTCTTTGAAAAATCAACCAAGTCGTCCAAGACTGGGCCATCGACCGACTGGATCCAGTGGGACTCGAGCCACCGCTTGCACAGACCAAATATTGCACTGCGGCGAGCCGTCATATACACATCCATTTCGGCGTCAGCACCGTCAATCTCATAGTACTCCTTGAGGACCCGCAAAAAGTCAGCCTGAGTCGTAAACTGACGGAATGTCAAGAAGAAAGTAGATGTGACAAATGGATCCGCGTCCGGAGAACACAGCATGGCAACCAGGGCCTCGAGCGAAGCACCCTTGACACGGTCTGACGACTTTTCATTGACAATCTGCTTAAAAGGGTCGGTCTTTACCGACTGCTGCTGCTCGTCTGACAAACCGTTCTCTTCTGACGTGTTTTCGGAAGTGCTAACGTGGTGCTCTTGATTGCACTTGGGAGTTGCTTCTTCTGTAGGACTAACTGGATTCGATGGGACTCTGCCAAGTTGAGCAACTGTTGGGCCATTGTTCTTTGCAACAAAACCTGCAGTTGCGTCAGAATCGCTGGTACCCGCAAATGAGGTCATCGATGACAGCTGCGTCACTGACGCACTCGGAGACGTAAAAGTTGAGTCGATATCTGAGGACGATCGAGCATAGGTGTTGGGCCCGGCGCCGCCCGCTCTATATGATACTGCAATGACACCGTCAGAAAAGTCTGGATATTCGCGAGTCGCGGGCAGTTGAAACTCGCCGACTTTTGCAAGAATGTTTCGGCATCGAACAACGCATTCGCACGCACATTGAGCGCACTCGGTAGCAATATCCACAAGCCGATCACAGGAGATTTTCTTCTCTGGCGACGTGAAATGAGTGATGTTGTTGACCACTTCTCGGGCTGTTGATGTCAAAGCCCGAATACGGATGAAAAGAAGGTCTTTGGATCTCTCGAGCTCACGAGAACGAGGGAGCGAGCGGCCAGATATCGCTTCGATAGCTGCTAATAGCTCACGGCATGCAAGCATGCTCTTGCGGGTGTTTACAAGGATCTGTGTCGTAACGGTTGGGTCTGTCTCCAAAATGGACATGCGGTGAATAAATATGCCCAGATACGCAGTAAGCGCCTCATTGACCTCCTCGAGTCTCTGACCTGCAGAAGGGGGCTGTGAGTGAAAAATAACCGACTCGCGGTTTGCGGTGGCACTAGTTCGGCGCTCTGTGGGAGTGGGCGGCGCGTACTCTTCGTTGATGTTGAGATCAATTGCCCAAATATCAAGCAGTACGACCGCTTTTGACACGATTTTATAGCATCCATGCACAAGACGCTCGATCACGTCGTCATCAGTAGAATTGCGGTGTTGTTTGGCGACCGACACGAGGAATGCCAGCTCCGTCAACAACGACTTTCTGAATCGACGCACGCTCTGGCTGCGTGTCACCACGGGGGTATCACGCGTCAAAGCACCACACCCTTCAAGGAGAGATCGCACACCACTCACAATGTTTGTAATAGACACCTGAGAGAAGCTGTATTTGGTCACCACCTTTCGGGGGGAAGCGTCATCAGATGCAAGGCGCTCCCGCACTGGGTAGCTTTTTGGATTCATGACAAAGTTGAGGATGGCGCTCAGCAGCGGGATAGCCTTTGTCTCAGTGTATGCCACAAAATAATTGGTGGGGATCCACCCGCGCTCGCCTGTTGACATGAGCGTTGCATCCCCCCATCCACTCTCGTGTATACTGTGCACGAGCACCATATCATTTTCATCAAACGACAGACAGATGGACGTTGGATCACTTGCACTGGGGGCCATTGACGCCGATGCGCTTGTGACGCCGCTTCCGACAAGGGACTTTGCGTCAAACAAGTGAATCGCGCGCAAAAACGGGAACTCTGACGACACGACCGGCGGGTCGTCCACGTCCTCGTCTTCTTCCGACGCCTCCCATGGCTTGTCGATTGTCGGTTCGTCAGCGGGAGGTGTTGACACACCTACCAGATCTCGAGTCTCTGTGGGCCGTGTGACTTTAATGGTCTCGTCCGTCTCGTCCCCCTCTGCTACCGCCTCCATCTCGGGGCTTCTTGGTGGAGTGGGGACGTCAGATATGCCCTTTTGAAAATGCTTGAGAGAGAAGCGTCGTTTGAATCGGGGAATCGCCGAGTTACTGCTTCGAGGAATCGCCGAGAGTGCGGGATTACCGCTAACATGTGTCCCATGGTTGAGACGCGACGACATGCCCAAAGGCGCGTTCCCACTGAAGTCAAAAGTGTCTTCGGCCACTGGCGTTTGGACTAAACTCCTGTTGTCAGTTTGTTTACCCAAAGAGTATAATTGTGCGCGTATTTTGAGCCGCTCGTGGATGCGGCGCACAACAAAATGCTGTTGCCTCAGCCAAAGGCAACTGGCAGCCATTTTAGTTGGCAGGCTATCCACATATGTTTATGTCCTGACGATATAGGTTACTCCACGCGTGATCTTGAGGGATTTGTAGCCCCCTGCTCAATAATCGTCCCACCACAAGTCGTCTGTTAAGGTTCGCCGCGCCCTCAGGGACTGTTCGCTTGCAAAGACAAACCATTCTATTATTGAGCCCTTGACACCCCTGTTTGTTTGTTCCTGACACTTATTACGCAATGTGTCTGGAACGGGGTGAAGCAAAAACCTTTGTGCGCCGACCCACCCAGCGCGTCCGAGTCTATAGCCGACGCGTCATCGGACGTGGCCGCGTCATGTCCTCAGTTCAATCTGTTTCGACACAAACACCAATGCCAATCAAACAAGTTCCAGGCTACCCCGTAATCGCCATATCTGGCCGCCACCCCAGCCACCGTGCTTGCGCTTTATTCAAAGTTTCTCAGCACCATTCCTGTCACAATGACTAAATCTAAAACTCGAGCACAACACACCATCGTTGTCATTCACATTCACCCCACCACCACCACCACCACCACCACCACCACCACCACCACCACCACCATCAACAATCGTTCCACTCAAAGTCAACTCGGGGTGCTTTCGGAAAATCCACTCACATCTTGCAAAATGCGAGCACTGCTCACAAGACAATCCTCCTGCTACTAGAATATTTTATGTCGTCCTCCGCGAACTTCCCCAACACTCCTCCGCAATGTTATATCCAGGCGACGATCTTGCAGTCAACCGATATTGTTCTGTCGATGGTCAGTGCCCCTTTTTTATTCACCGGTAACTAGGTTCTTCGCTTTCCATTTTTGCATCCGCGCATTGCATATCACCCTTAACCCCTTTTTGAGTTCCGGCTGTGATCCAGTGTGCGTGCGGCGGTTTAAACGCAAAACTGAATCCCTTGGCTCTTGATAAAAAACTCTGTCATTGACCAATTTTTACAATCGTGTGTCATGGCTCGTGTGGAGCCATTGTGTCAAGATGGGAGTGTGATTTCTGGAATCGCTTGTCTACATAGTAATAAGCACGCCAAGCTGCGGGTACCCGCGACATGACTTTGGAACCCCCCCACTATGCCGAGTCTGGATAGCTTAGAGGTGCCTAGGAATTGCACGATGAAAGTGCGAGACATTTGCGGGCGTCAACACCCCTATAATGGACCCCACTCGTAGCGCGGGGGTTATCGGCCGCCCCTGACAATCATCCAATCAAGCATGAGGATATGAAATAACAGGTCAACACTCGCAAATCAGTTAATCTCGTACGGGGGATTTACTCACAGTATGGGGGTGTTTACTAGCAAGTCAAAGCTTGGAATCTGCAGCTTTTAAAAATTATGTGCTAAATTATTGGCGTCCCCTACCGCCAGCCAGGGGCATTATTCGGGTGGTCCATTTTGGACCCCGTCCAGTTGGCCCAGAAACCTGACGGCATCTCGGTTGCAGTATTTCAGTGGTCTGTTCAGTGGTCCGTTCAGTGGTTTGTAAGAGGTCCGTCACTTGAGGCCAGTGATGGTGGTGGACATTCACATCCGAATCCTCCTGCAAAATCGCGCCGCCGACAAGAGTGATAGGTGCAAGGGAAGTAATTTTACGGCCAATAAACTAGTCTCTACCAAATAGTGGTCACGCAAGCTTGCTGTGTTATTACTCACATGAGGCTTGAGTGCGCGGGATCGCGACCATCGCGCATGTACTCAGTGTGCCATCGACGAGATCTAGGTCCGGTTGCGTGCATGCGAGGGGCGGCAGACCCTTTGTTTAGCCAAATACTAGCCGATGCAAGGATTCTGAGCGCTATTACTGGCGGCAAAAAGTGCCAATTGTTTGATTATTGACAGTTTTTCCGGTGCCAGTCAATTTAGGAGGTGGTCAACTACCAACTGTGCCTTGAAATATACGAGTGCCAACATGATGCGATCCTAGATCACTGTAGATCGCTGACACCATATCCTGGTCCTGCATCTCCTGCAAATAGGTCTGGAACAAGTCTAGTCCAGCTCTGACCACGTTCTCGACAGTTTCGTCGATTACACAGATGGGTGACGA
This sequence comes from Tardiomyces digboiensis, assembly GCA_030570855.1. Classification (NCBI taxonomy): domain Eukaryota; kingdom Fungi; phylum Ascomycota; class Dipodascomycetes; order Dipodascales; family Trichomonascaceae; genus Tardiomyces; species Tardiomyces digboiensis. The sequence goes on along the minus strand of JAJLWU010000682.1, from coordinate 11,011 downwards.
GGCTATTTTCTGCTTGCAATCCCGAGCGGGCTGACTGGTCTCGAAATGTGGTGATGTACTCACAATGCGTCGACTCGTTGCTAGTCTGTAGATTCTGAGTGATGACTTTGCAGACATGACAGATTGCATCTGCGCGTCAATGGGTTGCATCGACAGTGCGTACGCGAGTCACGATTGCACACGCTTTTACTGTCGATGTGGTATGTTCTCTGCAAGAGCATGCGCTTTATTGCAGTTGAACAGTTGGGTGCTAGTCTTTTAAAGGCAGCACGCCGGACCAAATGATCATGTTGAAACTAATTGCAAAATTGGTTCTCTTATCAAAACATAGCAATCAGATTCGCGCATCTTGTGCACTGAGAATAGTCGTATAATATAATAATGACTAGCGATCGATAATATGAGTCTGCTTAACGAAAACAAATGGTATTGTTGCAGAGAAAGGGGAATGTCGCTGCACGTGGACTCTGCATTACCGCCATAGCAACGACGCAGGGGACCGAACACTCCGACCCCTGGCGTGGAGAAGAATTTCTGCGGGCGAACGACTTGTCACTGGTATAGTCTGTGTTGTTGTCGGTCAGCGAGCGCAAACGTGGCGCACTACATCAGAATAATAATATCAATTGATGCGAGGTTTCACTACCTTTGAAGGTGATGCTCTAGACTCTCGGCCCAACGCACTATCTAAATACGAGCTAGGCGCATCTAATCTCTGATCGATTCAGCTAGATACCAATGCAGTAGACATAATATATTGAAGGGGTATCTGCGTGGGATCAGATGTCGCTTACATTAGGGGGGCATTGAGGCGCCTAGTCGCCGAAGTTCGCATTGATGCTTGCACTACAAACATCGTACTTACGGCCCTGGTCGCCACAGCAAGCACCCATGGCGACGAGATGTTTTATGTTTAATATGCTGTAGGAATGACAGAACCGGTCAAACGTCAGAATTGTCACGTTCCGTGGTGCTGAGCAGCTACAGAGGCGAATAGAACGGGTCCTTCTGCTCGCTTGACGTATATGACAAACTCGTTGCTAGAGCATTGTCGCCTGTCGCTGTACCCATGGTAAAACTTACAAACAGATCGTAACACACTCGTGGCGTCAGATATACCGGTGAGCTCTTTGCTCCGAGAAGCCCCCGACCTGTGACCCAATTCGTCTCGGACCAGCCGTATATGCTCGAGTTGTTTGAGAATTATTATTGTGGCACTTACATGGGCAAGGTCTGTGGCAAAGTTTCCATAGGAAAATATAAACCTCTCGACGCCTGCTGCGTATCGTGAGTCAGCTCGAATTGCGTATTGAACCTTGCAATGTGCGGCAGAACATCATGCGACATCATCGACTGCTCGCGGGTACTAAGGTGAAACAAGACATAAAGATCCAGCCCTCAAAAAGGACCCTACTTTGTGATTTTGGCTCATGGCGTACTAATGCGAAAATTGCTCTTTTCATTTTGGGCCCAGCTTTAAAGACCTCAAAGAAGGATATCCTCAGGGGGAGGGTTATGCCCTTACCCACTGTTCCGACAGGTGCGGCTTATAGCCATCTCGAGAGCTGAAATTTTTTTTTCGTCATTGCATCAAAATGCGCAATGTGCAGCATTCGTAGCATACACAGCGAGTCGCCGCCATTCAAAACTTTGCAGAGTCGTATTCTGAATTTTGAGCTTGCGCTGCTGTTACCTTTCAAGGGCTGCCCGCGGCTGCGTCGTGACGCTCTTTGAAAATTACAGCCATTAGTTTTGTCGCGATCTTTGAGGGCATTATTGTGTCAAAATTGCAGTGTGACGTGAATAGTGAGACCATGCGCACGCACTAGAAACGTCCATGCACGAGACGGTGGCGACTGCAAGCGTGCGTCACGGCGGCCATTGTCGGGCCATTGTCGGGCCATTGTCGGGCCATTGTCGCGGCAGTTGGTTGTAAATGATGGGAGATTGTAGTGTTTAACCAGATATTATTTTTTTTATACGACTCCACTCGCCGAACGGGCCGTGATAGGTTGCAAAAACTCAATTGACACGACCAAGATTTTAGAGATGTGGTACTTTTGCACGCCCCAACGCCGCCATGTAACACCGCCACATCACATCACACGTATATGCGTCCAAGAGTTTCAGCGCCTGTTTGACCGATTATCAGAGCAACTAGAATATTCTACAAAAGATTGTTCATGACATATGTTTTGATCTATGTAATGTGTCTCTATACCATGAAACGGTCAATTTGTGTAAAGAAAAATCGAACCAGTCTAATAAATATGATTGAAATCCGTGCGGAACTTTTTTGTAGCGTGCTGTCGAGGTGATGCAATAAATATGAATTTTTTCTTCTTTTTCCGAACCAGTAACTGCAGCGCAATGGCGAATCAACAATATCCCATGATTCACAACCTTAGTAAATAGCAGTTAGCCATCGTCGGTAGTTAGCACTGGTATAAGCGGGACCCGTAGGGCACGACGAAGGAGTCGTCCGCGGAGTGCTATCAACAGGCTTTGTTGATCCAAGGCTGTACGAGAAAACATCGTGTGATTCAGAACTGTGTCCATGTCCACGAACATCATGTGCAATCATAAGGGGCGACGGCGGTGGTGACAGAGCAACGGTGGCAGCGGCCGAGGCGGGCTTGAGTAGCGGCGAATCATAGAGAAATCGCGTGTCTGCTACCGGCGAAGGGGCTCGGCTGGTGCTCGAGCTAGTGCAATTGCACTTTGAGACACCGCATATACACGGGGTCCTCAGAGACGACTGGCGGCCCCCGTACATGGCCGTCCAAGCCGCCGTAGGCTCACCAGATTCTTCGTTGCCGAGTCGCGACTGAGCTCTCTCAAATGCTCGGCATCCGTCGGAGCAGTAAACGCTGCCAGGCGGGCAGAGCTTGTCGCACACGGTACAGTAGTCCTCGGCCCACATTAGTGGATGTTGTGACCGGTAGTCGAGCGTGTAGGCTTGCTTTGGGGTGTGGTTTGGTCCCTGCTGGCGTTAGTGGAAATATTTATATCGCGCCATCACGCCCCATCAAACCTTGGCCCTTGCTGTACACACGTGCCTGCACACGTTTTACCTAACCGCGCCAGTGGCACCACAAGACTTTTGTGAGTGCTAGGCAAAAGCCGGGTCACTGGCCGTTGTCAACTCGACCCCAACAGGGTACGATTGCCTGTTTGGGACATACATGACCAGACCCCGGTTACTAGGGTAGCCGGGTATCGACGACTGATGCAATCTATGCCGAGCTGTGCAAGCAAGATCTAAAAACTGAATCAATCAACACCTTGAAAAGTATCACTGAAATAAATCACTGAAAAACTTACCGGTTGTGTAGCTGGGTTGGCGTTCTCGCTTGATGCCGTGCTGCTAGCAATCCTCTAGTTCAAGTACTTTACTTGTAGATGTTTGGGCGGTAGAGCCGGAACTTGCGCTGAACTTGCGAAACAATCAATGACTTGGACACCTGTGGCAGGTTGGGCGGTAATATATATTACGACGAGGGGGTGCGGCGCCATGCACGCCAAACTGCCCACGGTGGTGCAAGTGCGGCTGAGCGATCCGACGATGCCACAACCGGGTGTGACTCTTGTGTTTTCGCCTTGTGACGGTACTACAACACACCACGCCGACTCACGTGCCAAGGTGCAAGGTGACGACACACAATAGCCATAATGCACAATATTGATTTTGTAACGATTCATATTGTTGTTGTTTGACGTGAAAAATTTGCTGACCTTGTGGGCACACACAGTCACATACACCTTGGTGACTTGTAATAACCGCGGTGGTCATGCTGCATGTCACCTGTACGGGATTTGCGTACTAGTATTATCGTCATGACAATTATTAGATTTTTCCACTAGAGGCGCCTGTGACAATCACCAGACAAGGGATCCCAAAGTGACTGATCACCTAAAACTGGTAGAATATTGGTGCCGCAAGGGTCCTAGTCCCATGCTGTTATGAACCGGGTGACAGACTGACAAATATCGTCAACTAGGCAAAATTTTTCATGTCAAGTATTGCCGCTGTGTCCGAAGTACTTTGATTTTCGTACATAGTCATGGTTTTCTGACTCAATCTGCGGACTTTGCGTCCGTCAATGCCGATGCCCCTGCCGGTGTGGCCCCGTTAAATGACTCTTGAACAATTTTATTTTCATGCCGGACCATAACGGTTGCGAGTGTAGGCCGAGGGAGGGATTATCTTGTCTATTTGCAAAATAAATGCTGTTTGTAACCAGTATTTTTAATCGTCTCGAGGCACAAGATCGTGGACTTGCCCGAGACCGGCATTGAGCTACTAGATCCTTCGCAGCACTGCAGGAGACGCGAGACTGTGCTCAGTAATGTATGCCGTGTGCGCGCATGACTTAAGATTGTGTGCAGTGTCTTAGACGCTAGTTTGCGTTGAACGCTGTATCAGAATTGTACCGACTGGTTTGCGTTGACTGCTTTAGTCGAGTCTTTTGTTAAGCGACGAGTCCAATCTATTGTATCCAGTGCTTTGACCACCGCGACAGGCGTGTCTAATTCAATACGATCAAGTAGTCAAACTGACGTCTCGAAAACCGTCACGGTTTCTCTGAATTCTTTAGTTTAAAACCTCAAATTGCCCAGTGTCATTGTCGGTGACAAACTTTGGTGACTTTTGCCCAACAACATTTCTAGGCCAACATCGACCAATTACGCAGATTCCAGTTAATACCTACCGTCAAAAGTGCCAGTGGGGTGCAGAATCCTCCAGAAACATACATGGTGCCGCCTAGTGGGGAAAGTCCTAGCAACTCATGCAAGGTCAAAGCACAATCGTGTGCGGGGTGCATTTCTAGGGGGGAAAAGTTTCACGCCGTCAAGCGCTCGCGGCATGACAGCGTGCGGGAACATTCTCTGTTCCTGAATATACCATGCCACGATCGGTAGTGGGGTTTGCCCCACTTTAAACCCCCAGCCGTCGTCTAAATAATCATCCGTCACGAGTCCCATGACTCTCACTAGTGCTGGCAGGTGTAGGTGCGTATTTTCACCATAATTGCAGGCGGCACCATCAGGGGCGGTCTTGCTATTGCTATTTAGTGCTTTCGTACGGCGCCACGAGCCATCCAGATGTCCACCATTGGATGATTTTAGCAGCTAGTCTCCAGCGCAGCAATAGGCTCCAGTTGCAATGTCACAGGGTCTGCGGCCCAGGGTTCTCATGGCGGGTATAATCCAGCTACAAGAACGATTTAGCCGATAGCGACACCCATGTCTTGGCTGACAGGCCAAGTGAGGGAATATATTTTGACACCAGTGAGTGGCTAGATTTGTAAACAACCCGGCTGCAGTGACTTTGCCGAGACACGGCGTTGACTTGGCTCTCACGTAGGGGACTATGCAGCCATCGTGACCACGTTGCGCGATTCTGATCATCGTCCGCGTGCCCATCAGGTGTATGTCATTTCTAGATGTCACTGGCACCACCTCTTCCCCCATGGGCCATCAACAGCGGGATTGTTGCATATCCCATCGTCTTGTGGCATCATCAAAACACTACTCGCATTTTCATCAACTCTGTGTTTGGTCCACTTCAAGGTCAATATTGCGATCAAGTCTAATGCTTGTTTCCATCACAAGTTTGTTTAATCCCACGTCGAATTTGTCGCAAAAACGACGAGGATTGGTTGTAACCAACCGGGTAGCAATGTTGTTGCACACGCGTTCAATCCGATTATCCCATATGCATTAAAGAATAAAATAAATAAATAATGGCGTTGACGTGGTTGCTATTGATGTCAGTGTTTTTCGATGTTGACAGCGACTTTAGTGCGAGTTCAAAATAAATGTCCACCAAGACTCGGTACACGAGTTCTTGTTAGCCAGTAGGTTAAACGACGGCCGTCGATCGGACGTGGCACCTGTCCTCCCTCTCTGTTGGCTGCCGGTTTGCGTGGCAGATGGCATCCCAGGTCCAGTCATTGAAGATTCGGGGGCAGTTCGGGGAGACGTAGAGACAACGCGTCCAGCGGACATGCTTTGTTTAGATTTTGCCTTTTGGATGTAGTGGTTGCGTCGACTGGCGAGAAGCTGGCTCCTCTTCGGATTGGCTCCGGCTATAATATACGATTCATACAATGTGGCGGTGTTGGTGTTTGACGGAAAAATGGCTCCTCATCTTTTTTGAGGATAATCAAGTCACGTTGCCCTTGCCCTCCATCGCGGATCCCCCGCATGGCATATTAATATAATCCCGATTAATGTGGGATTAATGGTGATAGACAGTGCGAACCGATAGAACCAGCGCCTGGTTTTGTTTTGGGGTAGCTTGGACTATGTATTTTTAAGAAAGCATCCGCCATTGCAGTGTTGTATGGGCTTGGCTTGCCGGGCCAACATATTGCCGGCGGGGCCCCCGACAGGTAAAAACTCGGGAGCTCGGGGTGAGCCGGAACAAATGTGGGGAATGACTCTAAGATAACGATTCAATCAATTTACTGACGAGTAACCGAGATATTCGCTTCCCATCACTTGAGCCGTGCTTGTTATATGTTGATAAGAGCGGGGGTGCGCTTATCAGGTGCTCGTGTTCACTTGTCTTGCTGTCCTTGTATTGAACCTGCCTTTGTGTCCTCATCCCTTGTTGGCAAGTAGCAGTCAGAAAAGTGGGCGCGTATCAACACTGGTCGGAGCGACCGCCAATTACGTATAGACCCACCTTTGAGGTGTCATAGAGGGCTCCGTACGGCGCTACTATACACGGTCCTATGCTGTCCAACGCAAGCAAAACAACAAACGCATACAATAAACAGAGCCCTAACTGTGTTTATTGTAGCAGCAGCTCGTATCCGTGATTATTGACATTTAAATAATCTGGAATGGGATGCCCCTTGTCATGCTCAAAGCGAAAATCACAATCATAATAATATGACGGCTCAACGAGGTCCGAATGACGCATCTAAACGACACATCCGACAGTATGAGAAAAATGGTCATGTAGCTTGTGAGGCACCAAAAAGCTTTAACGTGGAGACCGCCATAACCTACAATTTGTAATCTCGAGCCGACAAAGAATGTTGTTTATCTTGCGACCTACTAATTGGCACATGTTGGTTGGCTGACAGACGCCACTGGGACAGGCATATGTCCAGCGGGCAGCATTTCTATTAAATCTCGCCAACGCGAGCTCTCGTATGGGCTGATTTCGGATCCCAGCGGTCCATTTCATGACTATTGCAAACGAATGCAATCCCCAACTGGACACTGGTTGAAACAAAGATAACCACGCACATTCTGTTGTCATTGCTCTCGTTACTGCTGACCTCAATCAAAGAAAGAAATATATCGGACTTTCGGAAAGAATCTGCGCGCCGCGCGTCGGAGTTCGCAGCGGGTACCGCAAGCAATTACCAACGCTAGGATACGATACTGGGCGCGATCCTCTCAGGCTGGACTTCAATTAAGCCCAAAATCTAGCGTCATTACAGCGCTTACACAATGACGGGGAAAATTCGTGCTCAACACCTCGGTAGCAACCCCAAAAGCCGGATCTTGGCGGCGCGGGGCCGTTGAGACAGGGCTAGGAAGGGGCCATCTCACGCGTCATTGTGCAGATCAGATGGTGCCCAGCCAAAACTGGCCCACAGTATGATAGAGTCGTAGTTGGCGAAAAAACCCGCGGGGGCTCATCAACTCAACAGTCATCAAATCTCTCTAATAAAACTATAATACGTGTTGCATCCTGATGATGCCCACCGTTGATGTTGCACCACAACTTGCTTGGCGATCTGTGGCATGACCTGTGGCAGTGGCCCACATAAAATGGGTCGGAGCCGCGCACCGCCTCGGGGTTGTCAACAAACCCCGCTAGAGAGTGTTACAATACGACAAGACCGTTTGTCGACGCGCCTGTCCTTGCGTCTACAGTGATCCCCACCTGTGTGCCCACCGTCTCTGTGGTGCCCACCATATTGCCCACATTCCTCGGCGGTAGGGCTATTGCTGTAATGCAGCCGTTGTTCACAGTGCTGCTCATCTCCACGCGACGGTAATGGCCTAAATTTATACGTAATTGTTGTACTTTGGACATGAAACGCTGTGTTTCGACAATATCGGTGTTTGTTGGTGTATAGGCTGGGGGATACGAGACTTGTAGGTGTTCGGATTCCACGGATCGATCGCCGGCCCGAGCCTTCTGGCGACCTGTGCCTGCAGTGGGGCTCACCACCAGTCCGATCCCAAGGTCCGGGCACTAATTTCCGGTCGGCCACGGCCGTCTGTCGTTTAGAGGGTTTCTCAGTTGAACTAGAAAATTACAAGGTCTAGCTAAAAATGTAGGTTCCAAATGCACACATAAAGTTAGCCACTGTTTGTGCCGAAAGCGACGAAACCGGCGGCGGGGGTGGGAGGGGAGCCGCTGACGCGTTTCCCAGACCTCTGGAGCATAATAGATCAATACAGACGCTGTAATTAAAGTCTCATGCGTAGTTTGAGAGCCTGATTGACGGCTCCTTTGCTACTGGCGCGGAGGGTGGCGCCAAAGTTTGATGGCCGCCCATGCAACGCCATGCGCCGCACATACTTGCCGGCACCCGCGGGGTCTGGTTGATGGGGCAACCAAGACCTAGCCCTAACGGTAACGCACTGTCGCGGCATTACCGGGAATTGCAAGGTCTCGTGCTACGCAAGGCAGCCAAAGCTTGCGCAGAGGTTTGTTATTTCATAGAGTCGCCTAAGAAGTTGAGTCAGTGTCGGCATACGATCAGTAGGACTTTTGGTGTTTTGGATTTGCGCGCTCGGGGTCGACTTGGACGTTGGCTGACGTTCGTTTTGTCATCGGATATAAGGCTCACTGTGACGCTGCAAACAACTTGTTGAGTTTTGCCAGGCACATTTTGCAGGAAAGTATTGGGCATAGTAAGTAAATAGCAACAGGCGATAGGGATGAATTTTTTTTTAACGGTTTATAGTTTGTGGGTGCCATGATATGGATGCCGTTTTGGCAGAAATATCTCGGACTGGATGCTTGGCGCCACGCGTTTAGGTGGGCAACTAACTGTGACTCGATATATTCACGTACAATTTTGACAAGACTTGTGTGAATGTGTCTTTTGCGCGTGTTATTTGTCTTGCCTGCTACGGTCCGAGCGCCGGCCTGGATCAGTAACATACGGCAACCCGGTACAGTCTCTCTTGGTTTATGTTGTCTTTGGTCGCTTACAAATACTGTCGAAAAAACTTGTTTCTCGCCATTGGATTGATTGTTGTTGTTGTTGGAAATTTTTATGCATGACCGAGTTAACGACAGTAACGACTCTGTTTTGAATGAACGGTACAACGGCACTTGGATAAGGCAGGGGAAAACAAAAAAACAGAGGCTCACTGTAAATTACACGCATGTCCGAGTCTCTTCCAATGGATAGCGGGGCCAAATCCCCATCGGCCACACCGGACAGTCACTCGCAAGCCCGTCGCAAGTACGCCTGTAATTATCCGGGGTGCACCAAATCGTTTAACCGAAGAGACTATCTAGAACGACATGCCGCCAACCGTAAGTAGACCACCAACTTTCAGATGAGAGAAAAAAAATTCCCTGACACCAGACCTGGCAATAAAACCTTTTTACTGCAAATCTTGCAATCGGTATTTTGCTAGGGGCGACTTGTTTGAAAATCACCTGAACACAAAGCTGCATCTAAAGAGGCTCAATGCCAGTTCTAGCACTTCGCCAACACAGCTGCCAGTCCAACCGGCTCTAGGCTCTCCAGCATCCAGCAGGACCCAGAGTGTGTCTCCAACAGTTATGACTATACCACTGACTAGTGGTCAAAGTTTAGCGGCACCACCACCTCCCCCTGTGGCACCACATCATCATCCACAGCATCCACAGCGGCTGGTGCCCCCGCACTTGCCGCCACCTCCTCCACTGCCGCAGCGTCACCACGGGATGTTTCTTAATAATGGCGTTCGTACAACTGTAGCAACTGCTCCGGGTGGCATCCAGAGTACTGGCGCAGGCGCAAGTGCTGGGCCGGAAATGTCATCCACGGCAAGGCCATTCTCGGTCAATGCCGTCAATGCGAGATACGAGTGGTTCTTTAATGACAGAGTGGACACAGATGTGGCAACTGGCGGGGCCCAAAGTGACAGAACTTATTCTGATTTGATTAACAGATATGGCACGAGAGCGGCACAGTTTAATGAAGAGCACCCCAACCGGTTGACGCCACAGTACAAAATGAGATTGTCTCCCCAACGGGCCCAAGAGATTTTGAAAGTCATTGGGCAGTATCAACAATCGCAGCACCTGACGACTGACTTGATGTCATGGCTCATGGATTCGGTATGGTCCCAGATCGAGACTATATCCATTTTGCTACATAGACCAACTTTCGATCCTCAGGATCACGAGACTGTGCTCTTGGCAGTGCTAGTCGTGATAGGAATGGCCACCAGTAACGACACAGACCTTCGTGAAACTGCCAGGGCCTCGTACCATCTGCTGCTTGTGGAGATCCGTACCCGTCTTACTCAACAGACTGGCGACCCATCTGTTCCTCTCTGCCTGAGACTAAGCTTACTCCAGGCAGTCACAATTCTGAACCGTTACGAGCGAACTATCCTAGCAAATCAAGACCCCGACGTGGTGGATGAACAGAGCCGCGAATGGGTGATTGAGAACCACATCTGGAAGCTGATCTCCGATGTCAACAATTTGGGTGCGGTTACTCACCGGCGCTCCCATGTTGATTCCAAGAATTTGCCGGTGCATGCTGTTGTTCAATCTGACGGATACTACTTTCGTGACACAAGCGACTCCATGGCCCAGTGGAAGGAATGGGCCCTGTATGAGGAATGCAAGCGGGTGGCACACTTTGCACTCTACTGCGATTGTGTCCATACGCTCACGGATGACAATGCTGCAAAGAGCCAGCTAACGATTTTTGATGTCGATACCCAAATGCCTTGCTCAGAGTATCTTTGGAGATCATCAACATACGACGAGTTTATGTATGTGGTTGGCCCAGAAAGAGTT